>JAQGAV010000037.1:0-63205 GCA_034691345.1 Phasmarhabditis papillosa | reverse complement strand
GATTTGAAACTGGTTTGAAAAAGATTTGAAAAGATTTGTTATTTTGCGCTTAATGAATAATATGAACTATCTATAGATTAAAATTTGAAAAAAAATTTCTGAATCCACATAAAAACAATGGAGCATTCTGGAAACTCTAAAGTTTAAATGAAAATTAAAAATTAGCAAAATCTTTTTCACCAGCAAGGTTCGAACCAGATACCTTTCGCTTGCTAGTGGAGACTCTTACCACTCAACCATCGAGACACTCTCTAACTTTGTTTGCAACAGCTTACAGACCGAGGGCGAATTTTACCCAAAACTTTGAGCTACCGTAGCTTCTTACTGGGATTTCCTCAGCAGCTAGAAAAAATAACAAAACATTTCTTTTTCTAACCTCTATCGACGTACGTCGACCGATTTTTGAAAGGCCACTTTGTGTACTGACCATTCCCTTGTTAGCTTTCAGTGTTTCTCGACTACTTTAGACATTCTGTAACCAATTAGTTAACAAAACGTAACGGAACGGAAACAGCTGTGCAATGGTAAAGCATGATTAATTAAAGACGAGAACAATGTGAAAAACAGACAAAATTCAAGTTTTCAAGGGATCCAACAAACCGGAGAAAAGTCTGGAGACAGAATATAATTGCCGACAAAAAACTCGACATTTAAGTTTTAGTGAATGGGTATATAGGCAATTCTTCAAAGGGAGAAGTTATAATAGAAATGCACAAAGGCTGCGTACTTTAACGACAACTGAAATTCAAAGCATAGGTAGGTTGAAAGCAAAACTTATAGATTTACATAAATATTTGGTGAACAAATACTTTCATATAAAGCCAAAAAAAAGGAGAAGTGGGCGTCGTTCCCATTAGTTCTTGGTCACATGGGGAATAAGATGGATAAACTCCAGAAAATATCACGTTTTTCCTTAGCTAAAGGCAGAGCTGTGTGAGAGTTATGCACATTATCAACGAGTTATTAGCATTCCGCAACGAGGCGATAAATCACTCACTTTTAGGTGCAAAAGAGTTATGTGAACCGATAGGAGAACATATGAATCTAATCAAATTAAATCGTCAGCACTTATTTTAAACACGTATTCCTATATTTAGCTTTCGAAATCTGTATATTTTTGCGCTTCGTTGAGGGGATATTCAAACAAGCCCCGCCTCCCATGGTGGATCAATACCACATGGAGCAGTGGACTCGAAATGCCTGAATAAATGAATTATCGCTTGCTTGCATACTTCAGTGCACTGAAGTCTGGTCGCCACATTCGCTATTATAAAACCTCACCGCTGAAATACCTCAATCAGAAAACATTTTAGAATTTTATACGCTATAATTTAAGAAGAACAAATGTAATTGAAATAAAGTTTTATTCATGGAGAGGAATACACAGGGGGCACAAAATGAACCGTAATGAACCAGTAATTAAACAATATATAACTCTAAACAGGCATATGCTCACCAAACTTGTGCAAGTGAGCGGCACTCTTGGCGGGAATGAGCGTCTCATTGTGAACATAAGCATCACATACGTAGCACCAAACAGACAGATCGGCCATCGAAAGAGCCATGGGATGGTTGGACTCGAGAGTATGCATCAGAGCGTGCTCGTGCACGAATCTGCCACAATGAGTCTTAAAGAGCAAAATATAATGTATGGTACATTAGTAGAATACCTGATAACATGTGAGGCAGACCCATACCTCCGCTTGAATCCCACAAGAAACACAGACGGCAGCGCTGTCGATGCCAGTAGCGGGGACATCGTTCACCTAAAGTAACAACTTATATAAATAACACTAAAATTCAGCGAATAACAATTTTGGAGTCACTGCACACTAGAATTTCTGATAAAATGGAAATATAAACAACTTTAATGTTAATTATAGCAACTTCAATAGCATCGAGAGAACAAAATGATACCTGCTCCAGATGAGGACATGTAGCCAAGGGAACAACAGCATGAAGAGCACCGGCAACGCCCTCAATAAGTTGGGTGGAAGTTGCTGCCGACGAGGTTGCGGAAGGGCCAGGATGATCATTTGATCCAGAAGAAGTGGATGAATTTCCGCGCGGATTGCGGTTCTCCTGGAGAAGATTATCTTAATAAATACAATAAGACTAACCTTGTCTTCCATGTTACTTATGAATGCGTTCTGTTTAGCTTCTAGGGAGCCCAGCCGCTGAGACGACTCGGCTTCGTCAGATTCGGAAGACGAACTGGAAGGAAGGCAAGTGTCACATTCGTGGTCATGCTCCCCAGGAACCTGAAGTATGATGGTAAGATCGCGATGCAAGCGCACTTTTAAACAGTACACATCATGTTAAGATGATTTATTAATAAATACAACATTTAATGAAAGCATTAACAGTGGACCAGCCTACATACAACACAAAAATTTACAATTTTGAAAATTACATCATGATATCTTCCTGAGAAATCAAATAATAAGCAGAGTAAACAGGTATCCAGTACCCATACCAAAACATGTACATAATGTATAATAAACAAAGAAGGATAAAAAGATAGAATGCAGTTTAGCCATTGGATTGTTAACATTATTTTGTTGAAAGAGAAGCCATAGCTTTTTCCAGACTATCAACATCTGTGTTTTTGGATGCATTTTGTGCAGCGACTCTAGGAGATCTTCTGGGGGTAATACCATCACCAGCTGGAGCCTCCTTTCTGGGTGGTGTCGGCTTCTTATTGGTAGTGGCGGCTTTCTTCCGACCTTTCTTGGCGAAGGGAGAATTCAAAACTTCCCCAAGGTGCTTCTGAACAGAAGAACTCAGTACAGTTATGGTCGAAAAGACAGAAACGACGGGACAACCACACACAAGCAAAATTTCCCGACACAATTGAATGAGTAGAGAGAAATGCTCACCTGAAGACCTTTAAGCATCATCCAGTGTTTCTCCTGCACGGCTGCTGCTTTTCTGAGGGATATCCAGGCATCGGGGTGTAATTTCGGCCTAAACATATATTTGATCTGATACTCTTATGAATATGCCTACCTTGCAACTGCGAATTCCTCAATCTCCTCTCGCAGGACCACTTTGCACGCTCGTCTTTGTAGAGTCTCACAGACAGATACAGCTGCTGCCGATATGGAATCCAAATTATAACCTTAACAGAAGATTTGGTTTTCAATACATCAAAAACATGAAATACCTCCTTCAAGAACGGCAACGCAGCGACCAGCAGCCAATCCAGACAGTTGATGAGTCATGAGTGCAAATGTAGACGGAAGAACCTAACGACAAGGTGTTTAATATAATTTATCTTTCAAATAGTCACCTTGTATTCTCCTAAAGGATCTCCTTTGGCTGCATCAAAACCGGCTGATATGAAGACAAGATCCGGATTGAATTCGTAGGCTATTGGCATGATTATCTTAAAAGACAAAGTATACTAGTAAAATATCAAGAAAATCACATACCTTTGCAAACGCCTGTCTATATTCCTCATCTCCCATCTTCGCATAACTCCACGGAACATTGACATTGAATCCGAGCCCGGTATTTTCGCCGATATCTTGAACATCTTTGGGCTCGCCTAACGGGTAGAAATAACCGTTTTCATGTCTATGTAACGACATGTACAGAACACGATTATCCTAAAATGAAAATTGATTTCTAATCAAGTATTAGAAGACAAACGTCGTAGAATATTTCCTGTGTCCCATTGCCATGATGGACATCCCAATCGAGTATGAGAATTCGCTTATACCCATATTTGGACATTGCATACTAAACAATCACTATTAATTCGATAATTATTCTACTGCCATACATGAGCACCAACAGCGACATTGTTGAAAATACAGAAGCCACTGGGTTTCGAAAGACCAGCATGGTGACCTATAATTTTAAATATATTGAAATTGTCAACTATTAGTGCCACCTGGTGGTCTAACGACAGCAAAGGCGTTGAGGGAACCAAGTGGAGCTTCACAGACACGATCAACACACTGAAAATGAGAAATATTGTATTGATAAGGCAAAGAGAAATAGTGAGAAAATTTGTTAAACAATACATATATTAATTCCACATATCATTTAATTGAATTTATATCTTGGTATAATTTCCATCCAATAATTCTCACTTTCAACTTTTCTTCAATCTAGCTTCGCCTAATTGCCATAAAACAATTGCTTGTTATGTTATCGGAAAAGAAGCAACATCCCCCTTGTCATTATGTGCGTTAAGTAGCTACATTATTTGATATTCACCCCCATAAAGCTGCAAACATGAAAAGACCTCCTTAAATTTTCAGAAGCTAATTTCACTAAAAATTCATTCGCTGACAAATTCTGTGAGGCAGCTCAAGTTGCTGGCAGGCCATTAACAATGGCTCATTGCCTAACACTCCTACTGAATGAGAGCGGAGTTTAAGTAGTCAGTTCGAGCAAACTTCGTTGTTTTTAGATTTGACTGAATATATCACTATTTCAAAATGCACCTAGATTTATTTAAACACCTGCATCCAAAAATTACAAAAGTGAATGATAACACCAACACCCCGTTTTAATTCTCAATGTGAGTCAGTTTTCCAACAACACAGTACACAATGTGTCTTTACAAAATCAAACAAACACTGGGCACCTACCTCTCCCCTATTTCAAGCCCATATACTCTGCCTCATAACGTTATAGACTGCAATCTGCAGGATTTGCATTTAAACTAACTTCTAATTGATGTTTTCACCACATTATTGCTTACGAACAATCTAACGCAAAATGAGCTATAACGCGGTATCTATTCCATGAGTTGACAAATACGTCAGTGATAAGGGTCAGTGAAAAAAGCACCAGCCCTATTCACTAACGAACCAAACGGAAACAACTAGCTTTAAAGTTCTAATTACCTCGATCACTCCAAAATTTATGTTAATTACGATACGTACTGCTAATTTTTCATCAGATAAATTTTCATGAGTTCGTATTTAGCGTTATGTAACTCACTCCTAGTTGATTACATCACTAAATAAATTTGCCTACTAGTTATTTAATCGCGTTTCGAACAAGTTGCTGCAGCAGTTGCTACAAAATGCAACACCAATGTAAATACTTCTCATTCGACCAGATAATTGTCATTATTGTCAAGTATTATATTTCGCCGCCTTGCCAAGAGTGATATACTTTCTTTCAATGCGAATGCAACTCTTCCATTTTAAAAGATAAACATACATGTTTCTATTTCATCCTAATTTCAAATCCCGTAGAAAACTATGCACATACTCGGCATAAATCATGACCATAGCAACTGAACCCGGCGAATTTCCTCTATGAATGTATTGTTCCTTGGAAACGGGAAGAGAAATAATTTGAAGAAGACCCATTCGTATGTAATGTTGCTAAGCGCATGGTGTTATAATGGCTCACAGATAAATGGCAAAACTGTGAACATATTTTTCGTAACGTTCTTACCATAATTTTCTACCCTTTCTAAAAGAAAGATTACTATTTCAACTACAAAGTTTTCAATTACAATCGCCTAAATCTTCATGAAGAAATTTTCCCGCAAAAACACTGTTCATCATACCTCCCTGTTTACAGGTTGTATTTTCTATAACTCCGATATAACTTCAATTACGAGTTCTATTTGATGCTATGAAAGATAAATATGCAACAGCAGAACACCGTCTACCGCCAGTGGAAGATATTCTGACTCCACAATATCTAATTCCGCTAGTCACCTATTTTCTTTTATTCCGCCTTGCTAGCAGATATGTGAAGAAGAACTTTTGGTTGGATTATTCCGGATTCAAGTAAGTTTTGCGATGTACAAATTCAACGCAGAAATAGGAGTACGTCGGCAAATTTTTCGCCTTTACGGTTGTTTGTTCAACATGCGTCAGCTATATGTGCACACTTTGTAGCACAAAGCGAGTAGTTTGGAACAAATTACGAACAAGTCGAAGAGGAGAATATGATGAGAGAAACAATAAAACCATCAACAAATTTTAGACAATATCGACTTCAAAACCTGTCAATTTGCTTTCTTCATTCATGCATTTCTGGCGTCTGGAGTCTTTTCTTTGCCTTAAAGCACAGAAAGGATATGACTGACAACGTGCTCGGCTACTACAGCAGTGTCGCAGCTCAGCTGCCATTGTTATCAGTCGGTGAGAAATGCATCCTACTATTACAGGTGAAAATAATAATTTTAGCATATTTCATCCAAGATGCGCTGGATATGATCAGTTATGAATGGTCCAAGTGGACATGCGAACTTCTCATTCACCATATTGCCACTTGCGTGGCTCTAATGAGCGGTCTGCTGCCACATAAGTTCCTTTTATGCGATTATTGGGCTCTTTTGATGGAAGTTAACAGGTAAAAGCAAAATTACATGAAACAAAATATACAGAGAAAAAAACTTGCGCACGCTGATGACAACACTACCTTTCCAGTATATTTCTACATACGCGCACAATGATGCAGATAACAGGGCAATCGAAACAAACTACAAGCATATTTAAAGCAGTCGTGTGGTTAAATGTCAGCACGTAAGTATTACCGGAATACACTTTGATCAAACATTCGCTTAGATTTGTGATCTTTCGATTTGGCGCACAAGCCTACTTCGTCTCATGGGCTCTTTCGAACGCACATCGCTATCATTACTTCTATTCGCTTATTGCGCTGGGTGGTCCACTCGTCTTCGTGGTTATAAATGTGCTGTTGTTTGTTAGAATCCTCGCATCAGATGGACTTATTAGAGGAATCAACTGGAAACCAGCAAATAGGTAAGCGAGATGGCAGAAAACCAAAACATGCAAAATCAGCAAATAACAATCAAACATACAACAATTGAATTACTCTAGGGATAAAGAAAGAAGCCGAACAGAACACGATGTCCCGTTCCGAAGGAAACAAGAAGATCTAATCAAATAGATAAACAGCCGTTAAACATCAAATTTTCACGGGTACACTTTCAAACGTTTAAATTTTCACTGTTCTTTTTTTTGTAATAGTAAAGCCGGTTTAACTAATTAACCACATACCTCTAAAACAGATCCAGCTGCTCTTGCTGCGACACCGAATGTCTTATTCGTCAAGAATATAGAGTCGAGACGTTCTGCTTCAAGTTGTAATTCATCTGGTGTCATCTAAAAACAGAAAATTCTAAGAACTATAGGCCGATATCACCTTTTCCGTACGTTGCATTCGTTGCACGTATTGCCGTTCATGAGCGGCTTCGAGTTCTTCATTTGTGGCCACTCTCGTGTTTTCGACTGATAAACATTGGTCGAATATGCCATTTGCTTTCAACGCAGATAAAATCTAAACAATTACATGATCCAATAATGAGAACGATTTTGTTACTCTTTGTGTGCGCTGCGGCTTCTCTGGATGATTGATATCTGCAATATCATGATGACCGTCAGAAGTGGTGTCATAAATAAGCATGGTTGATGGCCGAGCTTCTGAAAAAACTGATATTAACTTAAATCTTCCGGCATATAGTGATGTTTGAAAGCTCAATGCATAATACATCCACTTGAACTGGAATATGAAATAGATAAAAAGTTGATATGTAGCCCGTCATATCTTTACAGCCGCGTTATAATAGATGCAATTTCACACCTTCTCTTATAGTCCACTCCATCTGTAGTAGTTCATCTTGATGCACATCCCCGGTGTTCTCACGCTCTTCAATCGGCTGCGGGTTGAAAACGACCTCCGGTGAAAAACTAAAAACAAGAAATTTGACTGTCAATTTAAATACAACGACGTACTATTCCCATTGCGAACTCCTTGTCCCGCTCCGCAAATTGTAAAAATCAAAACAGCTCCAAATGCTGCGTAACATCGCAATAACATTAAGACAAGAGGTGATGGTGCTAGAATGAACGATACATAATAGTAATCATGTAACCCAACCTCTCTCGTGGCTGCAGTAATGTCTTTACTGGCAGAGGACATTCACCAGTGAGCACCCGGATGCATTGGGCAGCAGTGAGTGCCGAAATGTTATGATTGTAACCACCCTGGAAAGAATGTTCAAAATAACACTATATAATTCCAAAACCTCCAGAACAAGCAATAATTTTCCTTGGGCTAGCGCTTTCAGCTGATATACTAGGTGTGAGTAGCAAGATGGTGTGAGGTTCATTCCTCCTAATGGATCACCATTGCACGAGTCGAATCCTAAACAATTCCAGATAAAGTTGATTATCGGATAATAAACGTACCAGCAGAAACAATCACAAAGTTAGGATTGAAAGCCAATGCAACGGGCCATAAAACATGCCAAAATGCTGTCAGATAATCCGAATCGCCACAGCCAGTCTGGAAAAACCATTCGTATGGAGAAATATAATTCTGATAACCTCATTCAAGGGTACGTTAATATTGTACCCACGACCTTCACCATCTCCAATATAATCGAAATGTGATTCGCGCAAATGTGGCCAGTAATTGCCATTTTCGTAACGGTGAATTGAGAAATACAACACTCTACAAAAAAACAAAGGTTATCTACGAAATTTTGAAACTCCAACCGTTTATCATCATAAAAAATCCGTTGGGTTCCTTGACCATGATGCACGTCCAGATCGACAATTAGTATCCTATGAAATAATACGTATGCAAAATTTCACCGCGATAACTACCTATCAGCACCAAAATTGAATGCTGCCTCCGCAGCCTGTGCGGTGTTATTGAAAATCGAAAAACCACAGGCTTCGGAAGGATCTGCATGATGTCCTGGTGGACGAACAATACACATCCCATTTGGAACCTGGAAATTACAATCAGGAGGACAATCAATTAATTTTCTAGGCCGACGAGTTTCAGCAGCTTTTTAATGAATTTTATTTATGCTTCGACTAGCAATGAACGATTGCAAAGTGAAACAAAGCAGATGTCAAAACAACCATTGCGAGTATGTGCAACATTAACGGCACAATAGGATTCGTAATCCCATCTACTTACGATTGCAAAACTTCTTAAACTTGATATTCACCTTTTCTTCCATTATTAGTTCAGCAACAAAACGACAGCAAGCAGCGGCTTCCTTGGCTGCTGAAATAGAACCCTGAAAAACTAAATTAAATTAGCAAGCGGTAAGATGGCGTACTGGTGACATGAATACGGAATCGAACTTGGAACATAGCGTGTTCAATGCATCCTGATCAGATGTCGACTCTTCCTTCAAAATGGAGGTAACATAGGTGGAGTCATGACTCTGGGAGATATCCTCCTTATCAATTGGTAGAAAATCCTGAAAGGTTGACAATTATCAAGTTCATGAAATAATTACTAACCTCTACAACGTTGCACCTATTTAGTAAGCCAGATGTATTTAATAAATTCCTAATTGCGTTGATTCGTCCTTCATTTTCCGGATGCTTCACATTTATTGTGTTTATGTGCTCCTTTTGCGATTTATTGAATCCTAGAGTGGTTCGAAAATTCAAATCCGTCCCATCGTATATTGACATCTGCTGCTCTGAAGTGAAAAGTATCTTTATATAGACTGAGATAACGTATAAACAAACAAAATATAAGAGCTATGAGGACAGTTTGCAAACTAAAAATTAATTGAATCTCTGGCTCGGCGAAGGGTTAAAATTGGAGCGCAGTTGTCGAAAAAAAAGAAGATGGTCTCGCATGAATGATATATGGAAATTTGTCTTGACGCTTTCTTTATTTTAAGTTTTTCCTCCTATATATAACTTTGAAACGAGTAGGATATCGTCCGGATGGATAAGCTTAGTTCTAAGGACCTATCGCATGTTTAATTAGAGTCACCATAGGATAGAGAAAATGCCACTTTTTTGGTTGCAACATTCAAGCTCTTCTCTCTTACCTTAATTTTCGGCCTCCCTATGCTCTACACTTTCCTATTGAAATGTAGCTGGCTTGGATGTTCTTATTTATAAGCGGTGCCTATCTTTCACTTATATTTGATGTGCCAGTACCAGTTGATCGAATAACTTCAACAACAAAGAGAAAACTAGCCGAAAATAACCCTTTATTTCAAATGGTAAGGGTTAGGATTCCAATCGAGGCAGAATAATCATCTCCTTTGGAAGTTTTGTGGATCCAGTTTCCGGAATTGTTCAAACTGTAGCATTCGGTTTGAGTAAACCATGACAAAATTAATTTTAAATATAGTCCATGATAGGTCACTTGACTTTTTATGTCCACAACAGATTTAATGAAAATTCGGTTGCTCCTGCTGGCAGCTGTTTATTCTATTTACTTTCCACTACATCGGATCACGCAATTGTTTACATCATTTTAATACAAGTCGTTTATGATTAAAATTTATTAAAAATATCTTAGGTGGCAAAGCATCAATTAAAAAGAACTAGACAAAAAATTGTGCAAGAAATAAATTTCGAAAATAAATGGGCGACTATCTATGTATTTTCAAGGGAACGGACTTTTGGCGACGTGTGGCGTTCCAGGGAATAGCGACTAACATCTAGGGGAGTCCGGACTTACATGAAATAGAATCTACCAACAATGCGATCACTCTAGCAGATACAAGTCGACTTCATGAGAATAGATTAGTCAGGAAAGTCTCGGTAATAAGATCGGTTCTCATGAAAAAGACCATGATAATGATGAGAAAATAGGCAAAAATGCCACCCACATCTGTAACAAAAGCAAACGGTGTATTTATTTAGAATATGAAAAGAGTGGATACTAGGGTTGTCCGGCACATGCCAACTAGAAGCACGACATTGGGAATATCAGAATTCGGAGTTAAGTTGAATCGGGATATTCCGGACAACCCTGGTGGTCATCTAGCCTAATTATGCGCGAAAGTCGACTACCAGTGGGGGCGGGACATCGGTACAGTTTGTAAAGTCATTATTATATCAATATTATTATTATAATAGATGATTAGTCTAGTAAAGGCAAACAAAAAAGGTGGTGGTGGTGGTGGAGAGGGATTAAATATGACGAATACATGAATAATAATAAACTTAAAGTATTGCATAAGAAAACAGTCTAACGGTATGATGATGGTATCGTAAAAAGTAATAGAGCATTCTACTCGAATTGATCAAACATCGATTCGAGACTTTGCTTTTTTAGTTCTGTATTGGGGTGACGCTGCGACCAGAAACGTAATCCAACACACGAGACTTAATACTGCCAATATGGAAGAAAAGATATAAATGAAAGATGTGAAAATAAAGAAGCTACAAAACGAGGGTCTTACCCAAACAAGAAAAGATGGATGGGGCTCTCATTTTGAGGCTGAAATCGAACTTGATGATATTCTAAATTTGAGGTGACCATATTCCGTTTAGTCCTTGATGTGTCCACGGGAAACTGAACGGGCTGAAAACAAAGTAAGTTAGGATCTGTACAGCATGATTAATGTTTGGATGGTTTGTTCAAAAAAGGTTCTCAGAACTAAAATAGGAAAAGAACCCGGTTTTAGAAACGTAGAAAAATGACTAAAACAGCCCCAGAGGACTGCTCTTTCGATAAAACGAACTCAAGTGCCGGAAAACCCTGCACTATAATAAGCTGCAAAAGTGAGTTCAGTTACGTTGTCTCGGCCCCTTTAAACTAAAATTAAAAGCGTAATTTGGCAACTTACATCGTCCCTCCTGTTCCACCTGCAGTCTGAGCTGTCTACTGATCTCTCGTAGACGAGCTGCCGACTGACCAGTCAGGCTGGGCTCGCGACGGTCCAGACCCGCCTGGAAGGCCTTCACAACACGAATCTGAAAAGAACACGGATTGCCACAGAGTCTCACGATTACTGTAGCTACTGTCAAAACAAAGGAAAGTGCCCACATAAGCCATTGTTAACATGAAAGGCAAAAGTCCCTTTAATATACAACTATTTCAGAATAGAACGAATTTAAAGACTTTCTGGTATAGTTATACTCAATAGGGGACGATTACCTTTGGGAGGCTTACTCCTTTTTCAATTGGCAAGAAGATAGATATATATTAATCACTATATTTAGTTGAAATATTAATATAGATGTTTGCATAAAATATTGATAGCACACATCAAGCTCTAGCAATTCGAATTATGTTTAATTTTTTGAGTAGTATAGTAAGTAAAATATTAATTCAAATGTATGTGAGTTGAAAAGTGAGAAAATGTTAGTATTCATACTGAATATGCAGAGTTACCAAAGTCAGGGTGCTATACGCAGCGCGTTTTACACATTTAGAGGGAATACCGAAAGTATCTAGGATACCCATTTGTTGTATTCTGCTAAATATTTACCTATTAAAACTAAATTCGATTTAGTTAAACTAATAATACATCTCTTCTCAGTGTGTTGTTTGTGTGATAAAATAGCAGCTTTTGAAACTTAACAATAGTTGTCAGATTTGCTTTAAAGATAAACACAACTAAATGGCGAAAAAAAGAGTGAAAAATGTGTTGTTAACAATAGCAAAGGAAAGAAGTAAAAAGGTAGATGAATTAGCTCACTATAACACGAACTATGGAAGACTCTGAGTATACTGTAGCCAATAGTGAGTTTCAGAACTTTTATTAACTATAGACTGATCTGCAAATCAAATCTATACCACTATGGGAGACAGAAGTTAAAGTTTTGAAACAGACTATCATGAATTGTTTCTTTACAGTAAACACTGAAGCCTGAGGTTAGACACAAACACTACACGACACAAAATTGGACCACACAACGTAAAACGGGAATCGGAACGCGCTCAGAGCAGTCTCTGTATTGCGTACTGCTTGAATGAACAATTGGAAATCTTATAGACAAAATTTGGAATGGACATAACACCTTTCGAACACTAGGTTTATCTATTTCCGGCCCTAATCTACGCTGACAGACAAATGTTTACCGTCGCCAAACTGGCACAAATGTGCATTAGGTCTCGCAAAAATAGTCGAAGCTGAGGGTGAAATATCCGCCGGCTGCAAGATATGTAGCTGAAAAAAGAGATGATATATAAACCTAGTAATTCACTACCGATCAATGATCCAGGACAGCTTAATACGCGCTCGCTTGCTCCGGAACCCGTTTATTTTGGTTAGCTTGCTGTTTCACAAACACAGTGCATCACAATATCAAGCTAATACATCGTTCAGTCAACTTCCGCATAAAGTCAGTCTCCGGAGCTGGATTAATAGACTTTGAAAAATATTTTCGGTCCGGACACAGACTAAGGATGATATTAGCGAACACTGAACAATGGGCCAGCTTTCAGCCACTAGTAAACGGTTTACTGATCGTGCACAGGTAACTTATTATATTTGCTTACAGCCTGGTCAGTGGGCGCGCTGCTGAGAGGAACCGGAATCAGATGGTCAGATCGTTCACCACCTATCACCTGCAACACCAACCACCGTATTAGCCACATATTTAGATACTATTTTTTAACTGTAAAGCTTGAATGCCCTGAAACATCTCCTAAAATTTCATCAGAGCTTGCTCAACTCTATTTTGCTAATCTTGACTAGACATCGTTTGAAAACGGATAGCTTAGCAACTATTTAGTCTCAACATACTCTCTCTAATTGGCAAGCAACACCATTCCTATCAAATTCAAATACTCCATACATAAATAAAAGACACAAGTGAGTGTTACACGTAGGAAAACTTTGTGCAGCACAGCTAACATACACTAACGACAAGTTCAGAAGGGAGAAGAGATTATAGATTACAGAATATGTTTGAACATTTTATTCACACAAATTGACAAAAAATTAGAACGCAACTGCGTAACAGCTGTTGCTTTAATGGCTTTCTGGACTCTATGAACAAAATAAAACAAAGATTAATGGCTTACTAATAACGGTGATGAACTTAGAATTCAATAATAACAAAATAAATCACCAAAACACTTTTTTGACGATCCGAATGAAAATGGCTACTTCATAGATAAGATAAATCAAGTATTGAGTATGTAGCACCCATTAAGCGGCAAAATGAAACAGGAGTAGACAACATCTTAAGGATCGCATTAAACATATTAAAAAACGATATAAATCTGTGCTAGCTCTGTAAGAATTTAAAATGATAACTAAGTTACTCAATGTTTGTTTACTTTTAATTTGATCTAGGTTGAGCTAATTCGGAAAACTAGACGCACTGGTTGCAATGCGATTAGGAACCGCCACAATAAAAATGGCGTAAAGCCTCTCAATAAATAATTCTAGGCGCTTCCTAGGAAATAAGAAAACACTAGAGGATCAGGTGGTATAACGTTTTACTAGAAAGGGACTGAAAACGACATGGCATTATAGAACCAGTTTCTCAAGACTTTAAGAACAAAAAACTACCTGCATTCCCACAAAACAATACTAAATGGGGAACAAGATCATAATTGAATATCATAAAACATTGGAGACAAGATTTAAATAGTTATATTGGTACAATAATGGCATAAAGGCAATGAGCAGATTTAAAACAAGTGGAACCTAGTTGTGGTATGGTGGCTACACATGGGCCACTGATACGGGAGTATCCAGTGACATGCTCTTGCCCATTCGTTGACTGTAACTGGAATTGGTGTCGGGCGACCACTTCTGAACAAGAGGCACCTTCTCGAGCTTTGGAGCCACTGGAGAGTTTCCATTCTCAACGATGATTTGCGGTTGAGGTGATGGCGTTCTCGGCTGTTGATGGTGATAGTAAGGATAAGGCTGTGGAGAATGACGATGACTCAAAGCTGCCAACTGAGCACGAGCACCCGATGGGTCTGGGCTGGAGGCCAATCGGGACCAGCCCCGCATCGACTGTACGGAATGAGTGGAGGCAATTGACCGACGGTCTTCAAATTCTTCCAGAGATGATCGGAAAGCCTTCACCACTCGTAGCTAAATAGAGAAAGAGTTAGATTACAATAAGTATAGGACAGGGAGAGGAACTGTCTCTTCTCAGGGGGGCTAAACTGGACCAACCGATCTGGGTTCTTGGCAATGTTCTGTATTGTGTGCGATTTTCAATTTAGTTTAATGGCGGTTTTCATGCGATTCAATGCTTCAATGTTAGGTAGATAAAAAAGCGACATAAGTTGTAACTTACATCTTGTTATACAGGGTTTCCCTGCGATATTACTTAATATGATAGATTCAATGTTACGTACAACTGTCTGCTTTCGTCAATCTCAGTTAATAAGCGTTGAATCAAGGTTAGATAGTAGAATAAGTTAGCAAATGAGATTATAAAAAGACATTGGGGAAAACAAGAGAAAAAAGTAATTCGGAAGTCATGTTTTCGTCTTTAGCACTGTCAACCACGACATAAAACTAAAACTGCAGAACGTGCTACTTACTTTTGATTCTGTTATTTTGAGTAGAAGTTAGAACGGCTCTCATCTGATACGCAGAAACTACAAACGGATAAGAACATGCAATGCGGAGCTCATACGTCTAACGTTTGTTGAGACCGATGGTGAGATGAAGATATTTTGTTACTTGAAGATGAAAACAACGGTTATTTTGTGGAAGAGGTGGGTAAAATTAAATATATGAACATGTGAGACAGGGTTCGGGTAAGATGGGGAGTTAAAGAAGAACGTAATATCAGGATTAATCCTATAAAAGCTAGTATAAGTGACAGTACAACAAAAGGAAATTACGCAGACTTCGAGTGGATTAAGAGAATCCCAAAAGTTAACATCAGGATCACTTACCATTCACAATACTGAACGCACGCACACAAAGGCCAGACGATCGGTCGGTCGGTAAGGCAAGAAGCCGGTTTAGCCCCCCTCAAAAACAGTAAACGTATAGCTCAGCTACGACAACCGAAGTAAAACTGTAAAATATACGACATATTTTAAACATGGAACTAAATTAGAGACAAATACTGGTATTCATAATGAATATTTCAGAACACATATGTGAATCTTATTGAAAGACAAGTAAATGGATATTTAATGAACAATTGTTCAAAAATGTGGAGATCCCTGCATGTGAATTGTTCTTAAAAGACCAGGAAGTAGGCCGGTTGAAAGGGATTATGCCAATGGTAAAAGTAACATTAAATTTGTACTAGACATACTAAAACATGCATGCTTTCAGACAGAAAACAAGGACCATTCACAAAAACTATAAAACTAGCAACATTTCTTTTGAAATATACAAAAATCTGCCTAATCGCTTGCTGAAAAAAAACAGATCATAGACAAACGACA
Source organism: Phasmarhabditis papillosa (assembly GCA_034691345.1). Taxonomy (NCBI): domain Eukaryota; kingdom Metazoa; phylum Nematoda; class Chromadorea; order Rhabditida; family Rhabditidae; genus Pellioditis; species Pellioditis papillosa. Next base: position 47,098 of record JAQGAV010000037.1, on the reverse strand, counting down.
TAGACAACTATTGCGAAGTATTTCTCATTTTAATTTAAAACTGGTCATTTATCGCATTTCAAACAAGCAACATTTTGCGTATGTCATCGCACTTTCTTTTAGTCTGAATTCATGCAAGTTCATCATTAATATTTTTAGCAAATTAGAATGGTAAGCCAAATCTTAAATTCTAAACTATAACAGGGTAGCTAAAATATCTTGGAAAACTCTAGTCTAAATTACAGGCCAGAGATCGACGAGAGCAGACACTACGTATCATATATCTTCAAAGCGAGCAAAAACAGTAAATAATTAGGCCGCACACACCATAAATAACAAAATAGGCAGTTTTGTATTGCCAAGACACAACAACCAGAATACTGCCAAGCTGTTTTACAAACTAAGAAGGGTATTCATATTTGACAGCAGCGAGACCTTTTCATCCATTTCGAAACGTCGGTCCAATCTGCACAATTTTTTTTCCACAGGTTCAGTCATCAGTCGAATGAAAAATCAAACCAGCGAGCGGTCAAGGGATTCGACATTTTCCAATTATTATATTATAATCAACTATTTTCCCAAAGTCGAACTAGCTTATGCACAAGCCTAGTTTCAATACGTTGATACTGACCGAATATGCAGGTAAATTAAAGTACCTGTGTTTGAAGTCTGGTTAACCCTCTAACCCAAAGAATTTGACCAGATCGCTTCTCGTGGGTATCAGGATCTTCGTAGTCAGGCATCAATGGATCGTTATCGGGCGCTTCACCGGACCCAATAGTCATATTCATTGGCAGACTTCCAGTGGGAATTGAGGTTACAACCTAGACAAAAATAACAACATGTTCTTCAAAAGCAGGTTACCTGTCCCCAAAGAAGTGTTCCAACTCCTAGAGCAACACACCATAGCCACTGTTCTAGAGTCAGAGGTTTAGTGCTGAACCACATACCACCAAATTGAATGATGAGAACTTGGGAGATCATGGTAACAATCCAGATGATGTAATAAATAGGGTTCGAGAAAAGACCCTGTGGAAAGTATGAGCATTATAGCAAATATTAAATCTTACATTGAACACATTTCTTTCTCCGTGAATTTTTCTGGCATTGATTTCATTGAAGAGAGTCATCATCACAAATGTATTGAACACAATGGAGAAGTGAATGGAGGGTGGAGAGTGGAGTGGAGCCCAACGACCATTAGGAATATTGAAAAGCTTCTCTCCTGTAAAGAATGACAACTTATCAAAATTAAAAAAGAAATTCATACCGTAGAAAATCAGTGTGAACAAAACTACAAGCTGGTACAATGCGTGACCGAGAATGTTTTTGCTCATAGTTCGCGAAATTAGAGGACTGGTACGGCCATATGGCTTTCTGCAATAAAATAACAATAATTATGCTAAATAATAATCAACATACCTCTTTAAGAGTTCCTCAGTTGGCATTTCAGTGGCAAGTGCAAGGGAGGCAAGGGTGTCCATAATCAAATTCACCCAGAGCATTTGAACGGCCTTTAGAGGAGTATCTTGGATAGCACAGGCACCCACGAAGGCGACAACAACAGCAACAATATTAACGGTGAGTTGGAATTGAAGGAACTTGGCAATCGAGTCATAGACGTTCCTTCCCCACATTACAGCCTAAACGAACGCATATTTAGAGTAAGCAAACAATAAAACAAACCTTGACAATAGATGTGAAGTTATCATCAGTGAGTATAATATCCGAGGCTTCTTTGGCAACATCAGTACCAGCAATACCCTAGAAGAACGTGAATTAATTCATATTTCATAATGCAATACAAACCATAGCAAAGCCAACATCCGCTTTCTTGAGAGCTGGTCCGTCATTGGTACCGTCACCAGTTACGGCAACGACCTCGCGAGATTCGGTAACTTTGGAGTCAATAATTCCTTTAACCAAGACGAATTTGTCCGAAGGTTGAGCTCTGGCAAGTACACGGAGTTTTGGCCAAATCTGATCCAGTTTTTCTTGTGAGACTTCTCCATTTTCATCACGAATTCTAAATGGCAAGTTAGTGACATTACATATTGGTTTTACCTGGCATTAAATTCTTTTCCTTCGAGAGCAATGAAGTCCTCTCCTGGCTTTAGAATTCCGCAGGCAGTGGCAATTGAACGAGCGGTATTGATGTTATCTCCAGTAACCATGCGGACTGTGATTCCGGCTTCCTGGCATTTGACGATGGCAGCGGGCACTTCTATAATTTTTTTCATTACGAAACGTTATCATATTTAACTAACCAGGTCTAACAGGATCTTGAATACCAACGATAGCGATGGCGGTCATGTCGCCCACAATTTGTTCCTCGTTTTCCCAGTCAATCTCACCAGAGAAGGCAATCTGAACACAATAAGTTATCAGGAACGCGAAAGAATACTAACGTCGTTTTCCTTCATATCCTGTCCACTTGGCACGTAATCCTTGTATGCAAGGCAGATAGTTCTCAATCCGTCACTTGCCATAGGTTCAATCACTCTTTTCACTAACGAATCAGCGTCCTTTGATGTGAACTTACTCAACTGGCCATCTTTTCCCAAGAAAAATTTGCATCTGTAATTTTTCATTATTAGGATTACATATTCCCTATATAACCTCTTAGTAACAATCTCAGAAGCTCCTTTGGAGAATACACGGAATCCGCCGCCAGGCCTATTGATGACAGTTGACATACTCTTGCGAACAGAGTTAAAAGTGTAGACCTACAAAATAATTATAAGTTTGGTTCCTATTCTCAAAAAACCTTAGGAATGGATTCTTCCGGATGCTTGTCGCGAATCTCCTGATAGCTTAGTCCAAGTGCGAGAACGAAACCAAGCATACCACATTCAGTTTTATTTCCCAGTTGAGTGGCTTGCTCTCCAACTTGTTTGGCTGGGATCACTTGCGATGAGTAACTGCTGTTGATTGAGATGCCGTTAACAAGGAGCTCGAGAGTGGCCTTGTCAAGAGTTTCAGCCTTGGGGGTGTCCTTGTAATGATAGTCTAAAATTAAATTAAAACAATAGGCAATTACACGAATGAATACCATTGATGTAAGATTGAACAACAGTCATTCTGTTGGTGGTCAGTGTTCCAGTCTTATCTGAACAAATTGCGGTAGCATTTCCCATAGTTTCACACGCATCCAAATGACGAACCAAATTGTTGTCGAGCATCATCTAAAACACAAATGTCACTTGTTTTTTTTTACCTAACAAACCTTCTTGACAGAGTAAGCCAATGACAAGGTAACGGCAAGTGGAAGACCTTCAGGAACGGCTACGACAAGAACGGTGACACCGATGATCAAGAAATTAATGAAGTGTTGGAAATCAGCTAGTGAGAAAGATCTCTCTTCAATTAGATAGCGGGAGATACAGAAACGGATCACAAGAATGAGAACTGTGCAGCCGGCAACGAACGAACCTAAAATGCATCACTTAAATAGTTTAGAGCTTTTTCTCATACCAGCATATCCAATTTGAATAGCCAGTCTAGTAAGTTTAGCCTGAAGAACCGAGCGTTCTTTCTTCTGATCTTCGTTAACAGATGGGACTTTGCCATTAGCAACAGCCTCTCCGTCAATCTTTCCATCTGAAATAATGTATGTAAAACAAGGTTAGTGGGTGAAAGGAATCATGTGAAGCAATCTTCAAAGCAACAAAACTAATGCCAATGAAACTCCCATGCATGTCACGAGTTAGCCAAAATTCGCTAAAAATCATGGTCTGTCCAATTTAATAGTACCCTTAACCAATCAATTACCGCATATTTTGGAGAGCTATAGATGATTATTACTTCCAAAATGAATAACTTGTAGTAAACGAGGACAAAATGAATGTTGTTGAAACCGCACATTACTGTGAGTGAAACGGATGCGTTCACAACATCAAAATTTAGGTCAGAAAGTTGAACAAAACATAACAAACAGTACCAAAAAGTGAAAGTGGATGATTGGGGCACCAATTGGACAAACCGCATAACATTCAATGATTTTATATGTATCCGTATCCACCAGTGCCAATTTGCTGACTCACCAAGAAGGGCTTGTCCAGTTCCATCTTCAATCTCCTGAACAGCTCCACCTGAAAGAACTAATTCTACTCGTGAAATAGGGTGGGTGATCCACTTAATATCAAACAGCAAGTTTAGTGCAATATTCAATCTAATGTCAGCCCATCAAATATCAATGAACAACATTTTTCTAGCTTGTCAATTAACTCACTGACAGAACAGGCTAACACATATTTAGCAGATTCACAGGAAAAATAAAAGAAGATCTATCGAACGCATTTCTGTAGTAAGCATTACATTCCCCTTGCAAAATCAATTTGAAAAAATGCAAGCATGTTTTATATGCGACTTTCGTTGGTTTCTCGCAAAGTATAATTTTCAGTTAGCAGAAATGGTCCGTGACGAATGGGCCATGCGATCACAAAATGATATAGATGAATATTACATGTACAATGTATATATATACATGCTGGTGATACTCGAACAGCACGTCTTACAACTATTTCATTCACAAGTGTGAGGACTCAACACCAATTATATATTTAAAAGTTTCCTTCATCCTTTCTTCTTTTTTCAATTATTAGGTAATGCGCTATTTGGCCGTATTTTTATGTTTTCATCTCTGTGAAATGTAATAGGACTGGGCATAGTGGTCGAGCCAATAGCTTTCCAATGAGAGATAATTACCACCCGCAGATGACGTATGCTCTCTCACTCTGCCTGCTGCCTTTTTATTCATTCTCAACTGAGTTCAGTTATATCATTAGTCAGAAGGCGTTTCTCACGGTAATCCGAGATATAGCTAGCTACTATTGAAATGCATACGCCAAATGTGAGAGGAATAATATACAAATGAAAAATTTCAAACGCTCAAAATATGCGCCGATGGTATGAAACCCTGTATATAGACACATGTGCGAACATATAAGACAAATTGCACGAAATGAGGAAAGAACATTAGATAATGGAAAGTAGGAACGACTTGAAAGGATAGCGGTTTGCGAACAATATCTATATCCTCTCACCATCTATACCTTGCGGGGTCTTGATCTTGCTGGCACTGCGAGCACGGCGTTCAGAACCTATATTTTCCCCAATACAAATGATAGCTCCATGATTAAAATACGAATAAGTAGGATACTTTAAAGTAGAACCGATGAGGGGGATTTATCGAACAACACCAACTAGTCACGAATTCAAATGTCAATCATTCTAAATCCACGACGATCTCTCGATCGTCTGGGTAGCAATTCACCACAATGTATACGAATATTTCGTTTATTACCAACCTTCCCGTTTGGCGGCCTTTCTCTCCTCTTCAGCAACAGACTTAGCAGCTCCCAGCAGGGTCATGATAATTCCGGTCTGGGAATTGACTCCGACGGCAGTAACAAGCATCTGTATAACAATATATCTCCAACAACTCTCATCTATAACTACCTTAGCAGATCCTTCCATAACATGTGTACCGGAGAGAATTACTGGATCAGTCTCGGGACTTTTTCGGATTTGATCCGATTCTCCTGTCAACGATGATTCATCAATCTTCAAATCATTAGACTGGATGATAACACCATCAGCAGGAAGTAAATCACCTGCGAAACATTGATGTATTTACCACCTTGTCTGAAAATCTCACCATATTTAATCTGAGCAATATCTCCTACAACGAGTTCGTTGACAACAACTTGGACGGATTGTCCTCCACGGATCACAGCGAATCTGTGCTCAGTTTCGATCTTGGCTTGTAGTCCTAAAAATCACTCTGATTGGCTATTTTAGCTAAATTGGTCAACCTCTGAACTGTCGTTCCTTAGTATAATCGTTCAAGGCAGTGACCAATACAACAACAATCACAGAAATGAGAATGGCGACTCCTTCGATCCAACCCGCGTCGTGCTCGCTGTCATCACTAACACCTGAAAAATCTATTTTTGTATCTAATAAGAATGCTTTTCTGAATTTATTGCAGAAAGCGCCCAAAATTCTCCCTAGAGCTCAATTTGAAAAGAAGCAACAAAACCCTCGACATTCAAACGCATTCAAATGATGTGCCTCGCTCGGTAATCAAATTTTACGTTCTGACCATTTTTCCTCCAACGAAATGACAAACGACATTGCACAAAACACGCAAGCCGCTAACCATGCAATCAAAATTGAATAGAATTTTCCAGTGAAAAAAGGTCATTCCTCTTTACAGGGACTTTGTTATTTATAATTTCCCATTAGAAAGTTTCCACAACTTAATGAAGCCTTCTTCATCGCTTGCAAAGTTCAATTTCCACTATGATTACAGGCGATGTGTTGAAAAGAACTATCCGCTGCGATTTCACACACACAATAAGTCCCATCGCAAAAAGATTTGACTTAGAGAGTGCGCTAAATAGTCGACATTGCAGTAGGGCAAACTACACAAACACACGACGCGCGACAACTGACGGCTGTGGCACAAAAAGAGTGAAAAGCAAGCGAAAAGCTTAAACCTTTTACTCGCTGTCTATGATTGCTGAACAGCTCCATTAATATAGCCAGAAAGTTTACACAACGAATGAGCACATTCGAGGGATCAGAATCATCCGATTACATTACCTAAAGTTTGGTCTTCTGGTGGTCGGTAGAAGGATAACGCCAGGGACACAATAGCGGAGACGAGCAATATGACCAGTGTGACATCCTAAATGGGTAAATATCAAAATAAAGAATTCAGCTTTGGTGATAAAAGAATATTTTAGTCTTCTTTTTCGTCTCCCATCGTAATCTACATGCACCTCTGTTTTAGAAACTCATAACCAACACCTTCATGCATAATTCTTTTGAAGATATGCCAAAGCTTAAACTCTTTCACCCGCACCCCCTTCATCTGGCAATTCAGACCTCACTCGTTGCCCGCAGCAAAAGCTATTCATTCGAAACTAGCAACGCACGCATGAAATTAGAAAACGAAAACTCGGCCCCACAAAAGTGGCCAGTCTTAGCTGAAAGATGGGCTCTGCTGAATTGAGACCTCAAAAATGCATACTACAAATTTCACATTCTTACTACTTATGGTTTTCATGGACACTCTATAGTAATCACGGAATTTACTGCCAGCAAGGCCTTCTCTCTCACAACGCGGTTCAATTGCCCGTGAATTTTTAGGTTAGTCAAAGACTCTGTAGCTATACACAACAGCCAAATCTAAATCTAAAATGCAAAATTCAACTAGCATTTAAAAAACTATTTCGCCCTTGTTATACAAATTCAACGCTAACAGGATTATTCCAAACATAAGATAAGCAACAAATCGTTTTGTCAGAGTATTAGTGGCCGCTGCCCATTCAGTAAAATGCTCCCTTGAGCATCGAGCGAGGCTTACATAAATGCCAAAGACGAAGTTCCCCAGCAAAAAAAGATGTTTTGTGTATTACGAACAAAGTATGTTAACGGCTGTCGCCAAAAACGACGCTGTTTGTCTACTCATGTCTCATGTCCAAAAATAGAATCATAATAACAAGATGCCGAGAAAAACAACCCCTTTTTAAGGATATATGATTAAGCAATACGAACATACTTGTAGAGCTTCCCAGACCAATTGCAGGAAGCATTTTGGAGGATGTGGAGGGATTTCATTGGCACCAAATACTGCCCTCCTCCGTTCTAGTTCAGGCTGTCCACCTTCGAGACCACCATTCGGATCGGTTTTTAATCGTTCGCATAAACCACTGATGCCTCCATACTCGTTGTCTATCTTCTCTTTGGCTTCTGCGCCTCTATAATATGAATTCGTTGATTAATCAATGAGCTTCGAATTCACCTATATTCCATAAGAGCGCGCAGCTCCTCCAATGTGGCTCCATAATCGGAACCCATCTTTCTGAAAAGATATATATATATATATATATATACATGTGAAAGTAATAAAGTTTACAATTTAAAATTATTAAATATAGTCAGCAAATTTGAGTCGTTTATATTTAATGCATATGAAAGGAGACTACAATAAATAATAAAAGAGTATACTAGATGGCAATTGACAGGTAAATGCGCTAGGCCCTCAACTGAAACGATAAACGAGAGAATAAATTTCAGCTATCGCTTATGGGGGGAAATAAGCCCTTTGCGCCTATCATCTGCGTAAGAACACCGATAACATGGATTGATACCAGAACTGCCGACGCACATTTATATTAGGTTTGCTTCAGATAACAAAATGTACGAAAATATAACACGCTTTCAGTAAATAGGGTGAACCGCAAACGTACCGTATATAATCTAGCTTTAAATGCTAGTATGGAGCTAGATGTAATATCCAAACAGGGAACTGAACAGGAAATTCAAATTGGAATAGGTCCTACAATCTATTCATGCCCTGGCGGTTGTACCTGAAAATAATTTATGTTAATCCGAAAAAAGAAAATGGGAAAAATGAATGTGTAATAAAATGCGCATTTCAATCAGGCTAAGCTCGCAGAGATTGAGGAAAGAAAATGTCCACAAGAAAGTTTGAGCGTCAATCTCTTAATGCAAATAATTCGTTTGAATTCAAGAGTACACAAAGGATTTATTTAATTTCGACTACAAACGGTAGAATTGGATAAGTGGAACAATAGCGAAAACACTTCAACAACCAACCCATTACATGTTTTTACTGCAAGGTGAAAGAAGAAGACGAAAGTATCAAATAATAGAGAAGAAGATAACATGAGAAAACAACAGCCGTAGCTCATGTTACATTTATCGACGGACTGACGGACTGGGTAGAACATGAACTATCGGCAATGTAAGGGCAAACTACTCCGTTTTCTATGCTTAGATAGGCAGGCATTGAATTCATGCAACCGATACAAAGAGCGATCGGAAGCCCTCCAAATAATAATGAAAATACGAGGGCCTACCACGCCTAACACACAAACACTTGTATGAGAGAGTCGTCGCCGTATAAATACTACGGAGAAATTAAACATGATGAAAAGTCCGCTGCTTGAAAATTCGTTCTCGGCCGTCGAAGGTAGGCATCAATTGTCAAAAAGGTGAGGTTAATTTTGAATGCAAAAGTACGGGAAGGCAGAGTATAAACGGCTGGCAACAAGCAGCAGCGCGGCCGTGGCAGCATACACATTAGCGGAAGAAAAGCTGTGGCCGGCCAAGCCAGCGATCGATAGACCAACTAAAAAAGACATAAAGAAAGCCAGTCAGAAAAAAATATGTATTTATATATGATTAATACTGACTCCATCACTTTTACTAGACTTCCGTTAGCAATCAAGGACAGAGTGGTAAAAGTGAAGGGTGGTAAGTGTCCACACACACTGACTCATTGAATAGGCAACCCCGCAACCTAATTGCATAAATAGGAACACCATCAACATCTCAAATTTAACAAGGCGCTATCTTGCTGCTTATTGAATCATTCAGCAAAATACACACGCCCATCTATACTCAATAGCATTAAAACGCACAAAAACCAATATCATGCTGTTCAAAATTAGAAGTTAGCAAAGTAGGTGACTGATGTGCAAACAAAAATTGTTGAATTGAATCGATCAGGAAAAGGCTTTAACTGTCAAGCACGTACGTAGCCTGTGAAAAGTAAAAAATAACGATAAAACTGACGCTGCTCACAGATAACACAGTGTACCACAGCAGACAGACTATGTGTGGGCTATGTTTTCATGAAACAAATAGGGGTGAGAGAGGCCCGATTCGACAATAAAACATCATAATGGAGATAAAGGATTAATATTTTCACACCCATTTCATATATATGAAAAAACCAGCCACTGCTGATCCTGCAGTACAAGAGCAATCAAATGTTCATTTAGTTGTGATAAACATACATGATTTTGCAGGCGAGAGGTGGTTTTAAGAGTGCACCGGGCATCTAATTACTATCATATTCACAGGATGTCAGTGTGACTGAATACCTCACAGACTGCGAGTATGAAGGAAGAACGGACGGAAGAGATAGATGTTAGTTAACGAATGAATAATGATAGATGAAACTGTGAGGGTGGAGAACGAATTGTCACCGGAAAGGGTGTGGACTAGAAGGAATTATGCAAAGGTGAGCGGTGAAGGTGGCGAGTGAGTGTGGTCAAAAACGCAATTTGAATAGAGCTATCGCTTTAGAATTATGCAAAACTGTCAAAAACCACAGTCCTGGGTCAAAATTGATCATTATAACTTTGCAGCAGCAGACGGTCTCTCTCCCAACTATAACATGAACGAATAAACATCAAAGGAGCCATAACACTTGAGCTGAAGAGTTGCGCCTGAGAGATGACACTCGGGAGAAAGGAAATGACACTGTGCAAACTTTACTCAGATATGAAATCATCATAATTATATGTATATTTACTTTTAAAAGAGAGCGACTGAATAACAATAATAGCAAGAAGAAAATTACATGTGATGGGATTTATCGGCGGCAAAAACCTTTCGAGCAAAAAATGACATATTGCGGGCTAGGAAAGCGGGTGGAAATATTGGAACAAAGGAGGGAGAGATTGAGATATGAAGTAGAAGTATATGTGCTGCGGCTGAGGCGGGTGCTGCTGCCCGTATTGATCGTAACAGGCGCATGCCAGCCGCCCGCATTCTGCCAATACCCAATTCTCTCTTTTTAACTGAAGGGACACTTCTCTGCCTAAATTAATGTCGAAAAAAGATCAGAATTCCTACCAACTTTCACTTTATAGAGTACTAATTCCAGAAAAAATATAGGCGGATAGGTTGGAAAATAGAGAAATCTCTAGACGGTGGAAGGGGGCACACCAAAATGAAGCGGGCAACTAATAACAGCAAAAAAGGGCCAGTTGTGTTCGTCTCTGGCGACCCTGTCTGTACAAACAATAGGTGTGTGGTACTACCGCCTGGCATACATACCAAGCATGCACAAATTGCCAACAACATATTTATTAAGGGTACTCAAACATGCCAAAAACCACTAATTTACCTAACCAGAACTAATAACATCTGGTATTCGCAAAATTTTAAGATACTACAAAAACGAGAACTATCAGAATTGAAGACAGAAGATGAAAATGTATACGAAGACTATGGGCTAGCAATGAACGAGTGTATGCAGTGTAAAGGTAAGTGACCCCGCAGCCACATCTAAAAACCAACAAACGCTATCCGCCGATGGCCAAAAGTTGCGATAGCATCAAAAATTGCAGTTAGACATAAGAAAACCTGCGTCATTCATTCCTTTCAGTGAGGTCAAGCCGTGTCAGTTCACGTTTTCTCAAATAAAAGGAGCGCAAACATAACGTTGCCAGAAATAAATCAACCCGACAATGATATAAATTCACGCCTGGCAAGTCGAAATAAATTACAATATCTCTCGGTATGAGGCTAATAAATACAATTTCTATAATCCTAATTTAATACGTGAAGCAGGTGAAAGAGAGGGAGATAAACATGTTATCTGGTTAAATTGGCAACACTGCCGTAAATACGGCTTCGCAATCAGTATTTTGCGTCACCTCCTAGCTGGGCAGAAATAATGTCAAGGAAAAAAATCCGAAATGCTTGGAACCACCTAAGGACGTTCGTCAATCAAATTAATCTGACTTTCTAAATTATTTAGTACCACTGCAACTAGTAATGATTAGCGGGTCTGCATTCAGCTGATACACAGAGAAAAGAACATTTTTAATTGATAAAGTATTTATAAACTACCGATAAAACGTGATTTTCAAAAAAAAAAATTGGTGAAAAAGCAAGGGGAGCGAAAAATGCCATCGCCCTTTTTAATTTTAACACGGCGTCTTAAATTTTTTTTTTTTTGGTCAACCAAATTTTTCGAACGATCGGGCTGAAAAACTACATTTGTAAGTCTTAATATATGATTCTTGGTTATATATATATGGTATAATTACTCTACTATTTTCTTAACTATAATTTCTATTTGTCTATACCACTATTGCCCACTTCTCGAGCCGTTAGTAGTTCTATTTTGAGTGTATCGCCATCACCCAGTCTGCCTTTTTAGTCATAGCCCATACAATATGGCACAAGGTTGTTGCTATAGAAATACAAATAGAATAAACGACGTATTTGGCGCCTTAGATCGTCAAAGAGTCAGTTTTTATGTTTACCAAACCACTTGGGGGCCTATATGGGCTCTCTACGAATTCACATGTTACTGCATAGGGTATATCTGAAATATGTTGGGCGGTAGGCAATGATTTTCATGTGACATTTTATTGTATTATTTTTGTTATTAATAGAATTCATATGAAATAGAAAGTCGGGCATTTCGTAAAGTATGACTAACTCCATCGGTCCGTCTACTTATTGATACAACATGTTTCTCTCTAAGAAAATTAAACCAATATGCGGTGGATGTTGAACATGCTGTATTGATTAGTATCTATATATATTTTGTGGTTTGCCACCAAACTCATGTATTGCTAATGAGACAGGACAAATGAAGCATCGTTTTGTTTTTGAGAATTCTTCACTAGTTTTGAAAGGTATTGTAGCTGGGTTGGAATTTTGAAAGAATATATAGTTTTCACTCGCGAGAGTATGAGGAATATCTAGAATGTTTGTTCTTCTGGAACTCTAGGAAATGCCATTTTGAGCAGTATTTTCGAAGGTTAAGCGGTATGCATGAAACAGTCGTTTACGGGATAGCTTTTTGAAATAGGCGTGATCCAGGATTCAAGAGGGATCCCGCACACCATTGGTATGAAAGTATAAATGATATGATGATGTCCGTCTAGGTTTTCGAATAATCTATATACTTCAGAAAGTTCAAAGTGTGATATCGTAGTTGTTTATGAACGGTGTTAGCATGCGGTTTCTCACAGCTATAAATCGCGCATATCAGATTAATCGTTTTACGACGGTCCGAAACTGTTTTTTAATATTATTTCGGGAAAACTTGCTACGTTTAACATGAAATATATGGGATTACTATAAAGTTTAGAATGAACTAAAGCAAGAATTTCTTATCATAAAAAGTTTTTAAAAAGTCATAAATGAAACGCCTGGATAAGTTGGTTTCTGGCGAGACATCTTGAAACTATTATAATAATTAAAAGAATAAATCTGTAAGAAACCACAACAACAAACAATCCCACCAAACAAGAACTCCGGCTTTGCAAAATACAATAAACACGAATAATATATACTGTCTCTTACGTTTTTGAAATATAACTGTATGATATATATACATTCCTAGATTTCCTAACTACAACATAGAACAATCCTCATCACTTGTGAATCGGGTTCTTCCGCAATACAATAAATAGCTTTTCCGATCTTCAAATAGTCTTTTCATTTGTTCAGAGTGTACATCAGTACCTGTGTAAACTGTGTCCCGACCCTGCAAGATAACGTTCGTCTAAGAATATTTGAAATTCTATGACGGTGACCCCCGAGAATAGTTCAGTGATTAGTGTGCTACTAAGACGAAGAGACACACCGGGAAATGCGCAAACAAAAAGTTTCTTGACGTAATTGGCGTGTTTGAGCGGTTTAGCTGTTCTTCTTCTCGCTCTTGCAGGCTGCGTTCTCGTTATCAACTAGTATCTTTATTGATGTGTTGTTAGTGGGGAAACCCTACAATTTGCTTGCTACATCTGCTTATTAGAAAGTTTATAAGTATATGTTTATATTGGATATTATTATTGAAGTTGAAAATACTAATTGGTGGGAGTAAATTCTACAGGAAGTTCTGATATTGGGTATAAACTGCTTATTTGCGTAAAACATGATTATAGTCTGGATACTTTGAATTGGATAGCAATATGACTTTTTCTCCTGTATTGATGGGAATTTTGCGGACCTACATGTTTAAAATAATGGAAACCCATGTATAAGTCATGAAGGACAAACGAACCAATCTGGCCTGCCCTTTCCCATCCTTGTCCTGAGAACAGTTATATTTCCAAAAAGTGACCCCCAGTTCTACTGCGCCTTCTTGAATCTATCAAACGGAGGGAGAGGTTTCAGAATATGGGTTCGAAGCGATAGTTCTGCGTAAATTCTGAGAAAGTTATATGTTGTCTCAGCGGACATCTTTTTAAAACTCGCTGAGTACTGTAGCCACAAAAATAAACCCTGGCCGATAGTTAGAATCGAAATCCATATTCTAACTTTGCGAGATTTGAACACATGCATACAATGACCGTGGGCAATATTCGATATTTTAGACTTTTATACTATACCATCTTTTCCGAGGTCGTTGAATTCAGGACCCAAGAAGTCGTAACCCTGGCCGAGAACCAAAATCAAAATCCATATTCTAACTTTGCGAGATTTGAACACGCTCTACTTAAAACTTTTTTCTTTCTCAGAAGAATTATTCCCAGGTCATCAGATGTGTACTATAAACTATATATTTTAACATTTTTAGTAAGTTTCTCTTCGTTCACCGTGGAACAGACAGAGATAACCTTCAAAACAGCAAATTGAACCAGATGATCCTTGTGTCACTGGCTGGAGACGTTGCAATGCCACAGTACACTGTACTTTGCAAAAAGATCATGAGAACCAATTAGTTTTATTGTTTGAAACTATTATGGGCCTGATATTAACGGACATTGTCACAATAACACCGAAAATCTGAAATTAGAATGAAAAACAAGCTATAGAATTCCAGAAGAAGAAAAAGTCAGTTTTGGGAAATACGGAACTGCATCGGGATCACAATAAACGTTTTGAAAAGTTCGGATGGGGCCCAGCCGAACATTTAGAGCAATTATAGTCTTTATCTAAGAGATCAGCCTAAGTTTATTTTCTTATTACCACTCCTTTATGGCTCAACGGTACCGCCATCAGTTTACAAACGAAACAACTAAATGGGTTCCAAAGAGAAAAACGCAGGGTTATTGACTGGTTCCGGAGCGGTTCAGTCTCCGGACCAACTAAACTTTTCCAATAAAAGGCCCGTGCCACCTGAAAATAGTGGAATTCTAGGTCCGGAGTTTGCAAATTACCGCCGACACCGTTTGCTAAATTGTAGTCATATTCCTGCACAAAATAACATAAGATCAGAATATTATCTTTTTTCTGAACTGTAATTGGTTTCATCTAATTTCTTTTGTTTCATTATTTGCCATCATAAGAGACAGCCAGCTGGTGATAGAAAATCCTAAGGTATTAGCTGATAAGCAAATTTGTACACTATACAATACAACACTATCAATCAATTACTAATATTTAAGTGGAACATTTGGAATTTGTAAAGGGTAAACGAGATGAAATTGGATTAGTTTATAGGGGAAACTGTGCGTTTTAAGTGGAAACTGTGGTTTTAAGGGTTTTTAATAATAATAATTTATTAACTAGAGAGATAGAACAATTACTAGTTACAAAAGTATCAAACGTAAATCTTGTTAAAAAGAATACAAACGAATGAGCAACATATCTATAGGGTAACAAAATATTATTAAAAAGAAATGCTCAAATAGGCTGTCTATTGAGAAACTATACAATACGAAAACAAACAAAAAAAATGGAAGGAACAATTGCAGTATAAGCAAACGTTCTATTCTATCACCATAATACAATATTATTAATATTATATAACTTCCTATTCAAGCTTCGGCTTTCTACCTTTGGTACGCTCGCTTGGTTTTTTAGTTAGTTCTCAAGAAACTGCAATCCAAAAATTTGTCGGGGAGTTGAAGAAATGAGAGTCTGAGATGGAGCTGCAAAATTACTGAGAAACTTCTTGATCCTAGGAATGTGATAGTAGTATCAAGATACTTCTTATATTAATGAAAATTAAAGACAATTGCGGAGTCTCCCACTGCTTGGCCACGTGTCTCAGACCTCCCAAATCGTTTAAAGGGACATATATGGGTTTTTTCATGTTGATATCGTCGAATTACTGTAGAAAAGGCAATTAAGCACCCTCTATGTCCCTTTAATTAATATGTTATGAACATAGGAATGTAATTAGCACCTAATATATATATTTGCCGTGTATCTCGGGCTCTTACTCATGGTTTCTCATAATTTTGTACCGTTTACCTATTGAAAGGTATCATTCCGTAGACTGCAGTAAATAGTTTCAGGCAAGCAGATTAGAAAATCTTCCAATTGAAATCACATCATCGCAATCAAAACATTGAAATCTACTTTACCTAGTTCTGCCGCTTCTGAGATATCTTTCAAATCTAACCCTAAGCTGCAAAATATGCTTTAGGATCAAGGTATTTTTGGTATTTTTGAAACTGTTCGATCACAAGTCTACATCAAACAGAAGTCATACTGAACAAAGATAAGACGGAACTATCAATAATAACAGCCATGTCAGTCACATTCAACATAGAAAAGACTACTGAACAGAATTGTAAGAGAACTATAGGGATCACTGCCTAAAGTGATTTAGTAACTATAAAAAGATCGTTTTCTAGTTAAACGAGAGCCACACGGTCTCTACTAACTAGACTAACTAGACGTGGACACTCAACCCAATGGAAAATGGGTTCACTATAGTAAAGCAACATGATCTGATGCTTAAAGGCACGTGTATTTTATTGGCAGTATTTTCAAACGGCCGTAACTCGGCTCAAAATGATTGTAAAAAAATTCGATCTTCATATTTCAACTCAGTATTGATAGCTCTATCGATAAGAACATTAAAATTGAGAAGTAATTTTTGAGTAGACCGTGCCTTTAAGTGAACAATGGAAGTTTTTATAAAACTGTTCTAAAACAATTATTTTAGATGCGACTGCCGCTCTGGATTCGAAAAAGAAAACCAAAGAGATAAGACCTGCAAAAGTATGTTACTTTAGATATTATACTATTCTGATTATTAATTACTTAGACAAGAATGAATGTATTAATGGAGAAGCGGTGTTTGACAAGGAAAATACGGAATGTTCAGACACAGATGGAAGTTATGAACTTAAGTGCAAGGTGAATCATATAATATAAACTATAGATAATACTTTACTTAGCCAAACAATAATATTAACATAGCCTAAACTTAAAATGACAAGTCATATTGCACTTAACTATTTATAGACTGGTTATGAGAACAAGCATCCACAGGCTAGTGCTACAAATGCCAAGTGCGAAGACTTAGATGAGTGTGCTATGGATGCGGCCTATGTTGAGGCATTAAAGGTCATACAGAAGAACCAAGAAACTAGGGAGTACACTAATGAACAGATAATTGACAAGCTACCTGTACCTAAAAACAGTTCATCTGGATATGCTATCTGCTACAATTATGTAAGTTAAAACTAACTACAAATTCGACAAGTCTACTATTAGGACTACATAAAATGGGCCAAAACCATACAAACACAATTTATTCATACCTAACAGAAAACTATTAATGTCATTATCTTGTAAAATAATGGTTCTTTTATTCTTACAAGTGTCTTTTATTACCTTCCCGAATGTATTTGCCTACAAGCATTTTTTAGGCTAAGGCTAAGGGTGGATTTGGAACCTCTGCTCCAGTGTTCCTACCTATGTGTAAGAACGAGAAGCCGGAGTACACGTTCGGCAGAACAAGACCTGTTGCTGGCATGCCCACTTACAGCATCAGAGGATTCTCTTGCGATTGTGGGGTTGATACAAGGAAGAATATTGAAGGAAATAACTATAAATGCGAGGGCAAGTCTATAAATAGTCTACACTGAGTTTAACACAAATGTTACAGATGCCGCTTGTAATTGTGTTGAGATTCTGGGAGAACATGCTATATGCAATGGAACTAAATGTATATGCAGAAGTCCATGGATACTCAAATACGAGCAGTCTCTCGGAAAGTCTGTCTGTGACGGTAAGCAACAAGGAAATATAATATACTATACTGACTCTGAAATAGACGAGTACTGTAGGAATAATATAGATATATTTATAAAAACGTTCATTGTTTTATAATACCCTCTTTAAATATAATGTTTTAGAGAAAGAATGCTCTCTACCAATCACTTATCCACAGAAAATTAGCGCCGGTGGAAAAGAAAATCTTATTCTGTGTGACAATGGAACATACCGTGCTGTTGATGGATACAGAATTGTCAGAAATAACGAGACCAACGAAATCATCGACATCATTGGTAGGTTACTATTTTCTTCAAATGAGAAGTGCAGAATTGAAAACTCCAATAACTCGTTAAAATACAACTTTATTACACGAAATACTAATATAAATAAAAAAGGAAGAATTTAAATACTATAAGTAGTATAAGTAATGTTAGAAAATATTCAAGAAAAGGCTAAGTTTCATTTGTTAACAATACTCTTATTTATACAATTGTCTAACTACAAGAATATTTTAGATATTAACGAATGTGAGGAAGACTCATCAGCCTGTTGTCTTAATGAAAAGACTTGCAATCATGAACTATGTGTAAAGTGTGTGAACACGCAAGGTAGCTTCCGATGTGCTCTGGCCAAGAATGAATCAATTGATTGCTCCAAGGGATGTGTCGATGTTAATACTTGCAAGTGTAACAGTAAGTTATTATCGAATATAGCAGAATATAACCTCTTCTTATATATATATATATATATTTAAATGAAAACTAATTACTCCTAGGTATCGTGTGTCCTGTGCAGGATGCTTGGTTCTACAACTGTGAGAGAAAATGCAATGCTTCATCTCATCCGTCGCTTGATAAGCCTGAATTCAATAGAAAACTATGTTCTAGATTTGTAGATGATTCTGGTTCTCAATACAAGACATTGAACTCACTTAGGTACTAACAACACAATTGAATAACTATAATTATTAACCTTTAGGGAATTGTACATTGAGATATGCAAATTCAATGATGATTACAACAACCGTTATGCTTGTATGTTCGGTGGAAATGACAATGATCTAACAAAATCACCAATGTTTAATTACTGGGGAGAGTGTCAGGGTAGGTACTCCTTTAACATCAGCAAATCAATTTATATTCAATAAAAAGTATGGAATATTTTGTAGATGGAGCTAATGCTGCTAAAGTTGTTTGTCAGAATGGACAACCAGGAAAGCGAGCCGATCATTCAAATGATGACGGACTACTGTTATCTCGTGTTGTATGCGCTCCTGAAGTAGAGGAATGGCCACTAGAGTAAGTTATAAATTTTGAGAAGGACAAAACGAACAACAAATTGTTAATATTGAAGTACAATTCCGTTTCGCCCCTAAGCTCATTACGTTAAATATATTAAATTAAATAAATATTTTATTATAATACTAGTTTAACTTCCAATCATTTATAGACGAACGATAGTGAATGGAGCACAAGTTAAGAAAGAAGCTATAATTGTTGGCGCCGGAAGAGGAGTCGATCGCTATCCATCAAACGGAATTCCATGGTGTAGATGGGATGTGTCCAAGCAGTGGTTCAAAGATGGAAACTTCTTTGCTCTACCCAGTGGGCAAATGATGGACTTCTTTTAAAATAATGAATCATTACTAATAAATATTATTTATATCCCGCAATAACAGTATGAGAATGGCATATAGTAATTTAATTGAAAACAACTTTGAATATCTATGATTTCTAGAAACCATCTAGTTTTTTGAGTTAATCAATATAACGACTTCAGCGGCAGTGTGGTTACGCAACTGATAAAAATTTAAAAATTACATGTTAATCTATCCAAGATGAAACCTTCTGAAAAAATATGATCCCCGAAGGCTGCGAATTTAAAAGGCCGGCCCGGTCCGGCCCAGTTGGACCCGGTGACGTCACTTTTGGAGGCAAACATATTGATTTGAAAGCATTAAAAACAATGTATGAGCATGGTTTATGTCTTTCTGTCTTTCATTTGAGCCCCACATCTATAGCATTGTCCGAAAAGCCACCAATAGTTCTAACTTCATCTTGAAATGTATCTCAATTAGGAATCCTAAAGTTCTTTTTCGATTGTTTCCTTCTTATGTTAGACCCATACTAGAACATGCTGCTCCTGTCTGACATACTTCTTCTAATACTTTGATTACACAGTTAGAACGTATTCAGCGAAAGTTTACCAAACGTATATTTGCTAGAGTAGGGTTAGTTGAATTATCATATAAGAGGCGTCTTGGTCAGATTACATTAGCAGCTCGTCGCCGGAATGCTGGATTGACTTTGATGTACAACTCCTTTTTCCATTAGATTCACATACCTTTTTCTCATATCTTTACTATTTTTACTCGAGCTCATATTGCTAGAAATCTTCTTGTTCCTCGATTGCGATGCACCGACCGTTATTTCTTTTAACTGTATTTTCAATTAGTTTTTTTTTCATTTTGATCTTTTTCTTCTCTTTTCTTTCACAATCAGCAGCAAATCTTGGGTTTTCTATATGTTTAAGCTAGTGGTGCTCCTCACATTACTGTATTTATTCCTCTTTTTTTACTCATTTCGGATATTTCCAATGTCTATGTTAATCCAAAAAGTTAATTTTGTCCATAAAATGTCTCGGAAACCCAATAAATATTCTATTCTATTCTATTCTATGTCTCTAAAGTATTTGATTTCTTGCTACTCGTGTACTTTTTAATTAGTATTTATAAGTTCGCCGTGTTTATCTCTATTTAACTGTTTCAGTCTTGCCCATCCCAATCGGTGAACTACATCGGCAACATATTGAGGTCTAAGGTGTCCGCTTCCACCAAAAATGAGCCTCGTCCACTCATACCTCATGCTCTTTCTTTGTAACACCCGCCCTATTTATGTTTACTTAGTTTTGTTTTATTTTTGAACTTTTTAGCTTAACGCTCTCATATGTTCTCTGTTTTGTATTTTTATTGAGATTTGCTTTTTATGTTTTTGTAGATGTGGTACCACTAGCTCTAGCTCTATTTTACTTCACCCATTTCTTGCTGCCAATAACTTATCTTTCTTTTATAAGTTTTTTTATTTCTTTCGATCTCCTTTTGTAATTTAAATAAGAATATATTTTACTTTATAAAGTAACTATAGTTTTCCAGTATTCTCTCTTTTATTTTTTTTCAGTTTCTCAACTTTTTTTATCTCTTGTTTACTAGTTGTCTTTACCACTTTAAGATTTTAACGCTCATATGCACCTTTATTCCAGCTATGTTAAAAAACGCAGACTTATTATTTTGGCACCGACCCAACAGATTTATTGCCGGCTATAGGCGAAAACCATGGAAACCAGACAATCCAGTGGGCCGGGCCCGGGCTCTGGGAAAAGTTGGCCGGGCCGGGCCCAATATGTGAGTAAAAAAGCCATGAAAATATATATTTGAATAAACTTTATGGTAATGGACGAACGAAAAGATAGTCTATGGCAAAAAACAACATCTAGAAATTAGTACTACCTACATATATCGATTAGTTTGGCTTCCTGGATAATAATTTTTTTAAAGTAAAATAAAAATAAAAATGTTGTTCCCGCCCGGGCCGGGACCTGAAAAAAAGTCGGCGGGCCCAGGTTGGATGGTCAGACCATCATGGTCTGATGAAAACTGCACTGCGTATACCGAGTCCACTTCAAACTCTCAAGTCCCAGGAGAGCCGTAGAGCCGTAAAACTCGCACGTAGCGTTTAAAAAATTAGTTTCTCTATTAAAAACATTTTTTTCATGGATTACTTACTTATGAATGAAACTGACATATTCCAAAAGAAAAAAAAGATAAGTTAAAAAGTATCAGTATTTTAATTTGGAGCGATATCAGTATTTTAGCTCTGTTACAACTAAATGTACGATTGTTTTGAAAAATTCTTTTTGAAAAATGTTGCTATCCTTCATAGGTAATTATTCTATCAAAAAAATGAGCAAAAAATAGCGTTTGTATTATAGTATAGAAAATATTATTCCAAACGCTACATTCGAGGTTTACGGCTTTGCTTCTGTCCCTGGGCGAGGGAGTTTCAAAGGGACTCGTTACAGGACCATGGCCCGCCAGAACTCGAGTTTTGTTAAGATGTCAACGTCTTTTGAAATTGTTCTCCCGCACTTTTTTCCTTCCTATTCATCACGATATCTGCAAGTATTTCCAATTTCGTGTCTTCGATACTTTTGCTAGTTGTCTCTCGATATTGAATCAAATATTCTTATTCTTCAACCAATTCTTATTTTTATTTTTTATCTTTACACAGCTAATATGTAGCCATAGAGACGCAATCATTCAAGGCAGAGTTGACTAGTCGACTACGTGCAAAATATTGGGGAAATCTTGCTGGCGGAATTGAATTCTTTCGGGACTCGCTAGGCAGTGTAAAGGCCACGCCTTTAATCGATGCCAACTGCGCTTTTCCTCATTTTGAGTCGAAAGATATTCCAGTAAACTATGTTGTCAGTGCTTGAGTCCTATATTATTATAAATCTCCTGAGTGTAAAACAGCATTTGCCTGACCATCCTCGAAATCCTATATCAATTATCTGGAATATAAGTTAAAGATTTAACAAAAAGTCATGATTTGCGATACTTGTCGTTTGTATAAGGACGAGAATTTAATGGGCGGTGGGGGTTCTATGAGGGCTCTTTTTGTTGGAATATTTGTTTTCTCTACTTACTTAAAGGTACTATTATTTGTCGTATTTCCTTGTTCACTTCTCTTCATATTTCTTCCTGTATTACAGCATCTGCTCAATGGAGATCTCTGTTATATAATATCTGCTTATTTTAGAAGAATGGCTTCCTATTCGCAATTTCTGAGCAAAGAAAAAGAGGACGAGCTCCGATCGATAGCCAATGCCATCGTTACTCCCGGAAGAGGAATTCTCGGTTTGTGGTGTCTCCCCACTTGTTGAACATTATCTAGCTTTACAGCTGCCGATGAGTCAACTGGTTCCATGGAGAAGCGTCTTTCTTCAATTGGCCTTGAGAACAACGAAGAAAACAGGAGAAAGTACCGCCAGGTTACGCACAATGCTCTTCAGTCTCTAAACTTATTCTTCAGCTACTGTTCACTGGAAATCCCGATTTGGGAAAGTCCATCTCCGGGGTTATTATGTTCCACGAAACCTTTTATCAGAAGACAGACGAAGGTGTTCCATTCGTTGAAGTCCTAAAACAGCAGGGAATCATTCCCGGTATTAAGGTGCATAATTACCTTCCGTACTGTTTTATCACCTTGTGTGTAAATATTTAGTCATTTAATATTTTGTAGGTTGATAAGGGTGTGATCCCCATGGCAGGCACTCTCGGAGAGGGAACTACGCAAGGGCTTGATGACCTAAACGCCCGCTGTGCCCAATACAAAAAGGTATACTGTTGCCAAATGTGTTGTATAAAAATGTTTTTTTCTTTCCAATGACATTTTCCTCAAGATATTTGATTGGCTTCGGTTGGATTCAAGTGAGCACATCATTTGTGTTTCCGCAGGTCAAAGTATTTTGCCGCGGCTGCTGGCCTGAAAAGCATCACTCATCTCTGTTTCTCCGATCTCAGTTTTGCTCTCTTCCTATTGCATAATCTCTAGATTTTGTTCCTGCTAGCTACATAATGGAGCTATTTCGTGTTTAAGTCGTTGTTGCCAGGGCTGCGTATTTCAAAGGCCGGCCTGCGCTAGGCCAGGCAAAGCCCACATTTTGAGGAGACGGAGCTAGGCCGGCCTGTTTCGGCCTGTGACGTCACATTGTTTACCAAAACCTTCATCAAACACTGAAACATTTACTTCTGCTCAATTTTGACATGACGGTTGAACCAAAAAGAGTCGGGCAGGCCGATATAGGCCGGCCTATACGCAGCCCTGGTTGTTGCTAACGTTAATCCGAGTTATATTTACGGGTGTCTTTTATCTGAGCTTCCGGAGGGATTGTCTTAGTTGAAATTTTTCATACGTTAATATCGATTTTTCAGGATGGAGCTCAGTTCGCCAAATGGAGATGCGTGCATAAAATCTCGACAACAACCCCATCTCACATGGCGCTCGTAGAAATTGCGGAGGTTCTTGCCAGATACGCATCAATCTGTCAACAAAATGGACTTGTCCCAATCGTTGAGCCAGAGATTCTTCCAGATGGTGAACATGATTTGGCCAGATCTCAGAAGATCACAGAGACGGTTCTCTCATACTGTTACAGGTAAGAATGCAATGGATCGTTCAATAGTTCAATCATTTCAGAGCCTTGAATGATCATCATGTATACTTGGAGGGAACTCTGTTGAAGCCAAATATGTGCACTGCTGGTCAAGGATTCACTGGAACGAAGCCGACTAACGAAGAAATCGGCCTTGCTACTGTCACAGCTCTACAGCGGTCCGTCCCAGCTGCGGTTCCTGGTGTTGTTTTCCTGTCTGGTGGACAGAGTGAAGAAGAGGCCACAAAGAACTTGAATGCCATGAATCAGGTTGATAATGCATGTTGTTACTTACGTTTCAGTTTTTTAGGTTTCTGGCAAAAAGCCATGGGCTCTCACTTTCTCATACGGACGTGCACTTCAGGCTTCCTGCCTTGCCAAGTGGGCTGGAAAGGATGAGAACATTAAGGACGCTCAGGTAATGTAAATTCGGTTATTTCAGTTCTTCTATCCTAGTTTTGGAATCACAATGTTACGTCGTTGATTTAGGCAGTGTTGTTGCATCGTGCTCAGTCTAATGGTCTGGCCAGTGTTGGAAAATACACAGGAGATCCAAATGCAGATGCTGCAGCTTCTCAGTCGTTGTTCGTTGCTAATCATTCTTATTAATTTCTCATTCTGGTGTTCAAGTAGTTTGATCTGTCCGTATAATTTAATCTAAGTCATTATTGATTTTCATTAGTGTTCATAGTTTGTTTGTATTTAGTGTGCATTATTATTATATATGCCTTGCTACTTAAGTTTTAAGGTTTCAATAAATACGTAGATTCCACTAGAGTAAGACCTGGACCCGTATCCAGAGACGTTTATCCCCAGGGATAAAGTATCCCCGGGATAAATTTAGGCACTATGTTACTTTAGCTACCCCAAAAAAAATAATTTTTTTTTCCAGATTTCCATTTTAAACATGTTTTTAGTGCGTTTCAAGGTACGGGGAGTACGAATATACTATTTTTGAGAATTTTTTTTTTTGAAAATTTTCAACTTTTTTCAAAAAAATTTCCATTTTTTGGTGTGTTTTGATGTAAAAAGACGGTTATCTGTTGTTCGTTGTCGGGCCCCCCCGCGGGGGCCCTCCTCCTCACGCTAGGGAGGGGCATGACTCCGGGGAAATTTCACTTCCGGACAGGATGATTTATGGCTGCTACGAATTTCCCCACAATAACGCCTAAATTTATCCCCACATAATTTTTTTTTGAGTTTTCTAAGGAAATCGATTATTTTTTCGTATTAGTTGAGTTCCAAACATGATAGTATGAATAACTAGCTCAAGTTGGCATAGCCCCACTCATATTCTATGTATAATTCGACTGTGAATCGTACAGGTATATCATTATCAAAACCTATCCAATCAATGACAAACCGCTGTAAAATATAACCCTCAGTACAGCACAACCGTGGTGCAATCGGACTAGATTCAAACGGCTGCTCTCTCCCAGTTTTGGCGCTTTTTGCTCACTTAGCCAAAAATTGGAAAACGATAACAGGGTGTATAAGGTGAAATTTTTTGGATATTTTTCCTCAGGGTACCTTCTCTACTTCAATTTAACACTAGAAAACTTAAAATATAGACTGTGACACGCGTTTTTTACGAAAAGGCATTTTACGGGCGCGCAGTCCTCTAAACTAGTTTTTTTTAATTATTTTGAATTTTGGTTTTCAGATTTGGGTTACTGTAGATAGTTTTCACACAAATTTATAGAAAACAATGTTAAGCTTACAAATAGCTTTTCACATAAATGACTTGAAAAAATGCTTTCACTTTGTCAAATTTGCTTCATTTTGCCATTTGCGGCAGGGTAATGGGGGCCGGGTTGGGTTATCACCTCAAAACTGATTTCAAAACCAAATATAAGTAATTCCGATGTCCTGCAGTAAATCTGGGAAAATAAGGAAGGCCAACGTCGTCGCTGTGGAACAGTCCAAGCTTCCAGATACATGTGCTCCACAAGTTTGTTTCCCAAACTTCGTTCTAAACCTTTGAATACGGTTATAACCGGGGAATATTACTTTTATTAAATAGTGGAAATCAATTAATCTTCATATAAAATTTCATCTCACACAAACTCGAAAAACATTCGGAGATAGAAACTAGCAGGCATAATGACAGTCCTATGAATAGTGGGATAAATTTCAGATCACATCAAATGGGAAAGGTCAAACACTATTCCCCGTTTTAATAAAAAGAGAAAATTGAAAACAGGATGCGCTAAGCCGCTTGAGAATAAATCGCAGTGAGTATGAGCATCGTTGAACGTAAATTATTTCATTAAGAAGTTACACAAAAGGCAGGCTTGGCTTGAGACAGCTATTTACAAAATACGAACCATTTTGTTGGCATAGTGCCGACATTTCTAACAACATATTTAGCATGTGTTAACGCTTAGCAAAAATACAAAATAAAAACCTATTCCGGCTCATCTAAGACAATAAACAATCAAATACAAAGTTGAAACACAATGAGACCACAAATACATAGTTGCCAAATAAGATAAACATGAAAAGACCGTTATGTACAAAATGCAATAAAACGTGTAAATTATTAAAAAAACCACAGGTACGCAGAACTCGTATTACGCAAGACACTAAACATCCACAATAAATATAGGAAAAGATATATAACAGCACGGAAAAAAATATTGAGGTAGAAATTATATGACAGACCAGCAACAGGAACAAGGTAACAAGCAAGAGGTGAACTAATTCATCCATTTAACACAATTCGGGGCTCCACATAAGCATGGGATCTTAGTTGTGTCATCCTCTAACTCGAACTGATAGTCATAAGTTAACTGAAAAGAGTATAGATTCCGAAAATAAAAGGAATAGCTGAATAAAAATAGGTTACGAAATCACAATATGTAAAAGTATATACCTCTTCTCCTTCTTTAATAGGCCTATTAGCTGTAATAATAATCTTCTTGTCTTCATTGGCTGTTCCCGGATTGAGTATTCGAGTGGAGCAATTAGGATCACATGAGTGATTTATGTATCTGAATGGTATAGTAGCCATATAATCTCAACGTTTACATGCCTGGCTGGCCCTCCACACATGGTTGCATCGACGATCCATTCCTCATCAATGCGGAACATGTATACACCCCGATTTTGTGATTCATATCTCTTCTCTCGCACTTCACCAACTTCGTTGCGGATGACTTCACCCTGAAGAATAAAAACTATAATAAACCAAAAGAACAAAGAAAATAAATAAATAGAACAATCGAATAATGCTAACATGACAAACCTTGTACTCTATGATCATATCTCCCATATTTATATCTCTTCGAGCGTACAGGCCTAGGCCAGCAATTTTTGAACGGGCAAGATATACGGTTTGCTTCCATTCCTTTCTCATTTTTTGGTACAATGAATAACTCTGACTGTTATTTGCAAAGGGTTCGAAACGACCACCAATCAGCTGAAAAAATTACCATTTCTGTTTTTTGTTTCGTTTTTATTTAACATTAAGTATATTTTATTTCTCAGAATGACGAGACCAGTCAAAGTTACATAGTTGATAAATATGCATACCTAACTAGCAATATAAGTCCGCAGTTTG
Source organism: Phasmarhabditis papillosa (assembly GCA_034691345.1). NCBI lineage: Eukaryota > Metazoa > Nematoda > Chromadorea > Rhabditida > Rhabditidae > Pellioditis > Pellioditis papillosa. The sequence goes on along the minus strand of JAQGAV010000037.1, from coordinate 19,596 downwards.
AAATTTTCTCGAAGGGGTATAAAAGTTTAAATATTTGTATATTTTTTACAAGGTGTGGTATTATGGCAGAAATTTGTTGGCTCCTTTCGGAAGCCAAATTCTTTCGGACCCTTCATTTTTTTCAGGCTCCCAACTAGTCCGGACGTGGGTAAGTTATATTATGTAAATATGTATGTGCTAATTTAATACAGGAGTTTGAACTTAAGGAAGTTTTCTAAAAGATCGGACATTTGACAACTAAGCCCATAGGAAACTGCAATTCTTAAATAAGGTATAGACAAAGGTAGAATAGTCCAGGTCGAGCAATTTTTAGTGGTATAAAGTAGTGGGTCCTCCCTGATAAATTTCAACGTGAAAATATTTCGAGATCCTCCGCCTGCTTTGAGTTTTTTCGGAGGTAGACTAGCTATTTTGGTCTTTATAGGTCTCTATTACTAAAAAATTTCCTTGCTTTTCGGGGGACCTCCTCGGAAATCACAGCAAAAAATAAGGGGTCCTCCTTATATTTCAGCTGGGTATTCCACCTATGGGTATAGAATCTAAGCTATAATACAATAATAACTTAAGTGCCCAGCTTTGTGAATATAATAATAAAACTACTAATTTACAATATTATTTCGGAAAAGTTAATCCGGTTGTGAATAAAAAACATACTGCTGCCCAATCTGATCCAGCTCCTTGCAACATTAACTTGTACTGAGCAGCAGCCATTTCTTCGGCTAATGATGAGGAACTCTTGGAACCTCTCGAACGAACCTCACGCCCCTCGCCAAGACAACCGCTTGTGGTTCTAAATTAACAATTTTTCAAATACTCTAGAAAATTATGTTTGCTGATTGTTAGATATCTACAAAAAACTCACTTTGGTCTAGAAGGAGAAGACATGGGCATTTTTTGCCGATGTTTTATGAGTGTTCGGAATCTTGGCTCCGCTCTAGCACATCCAGCGGGATTTTCAGCCAAGGGCAATTCTAATAGAGGACTTCCACCATGACGGAACGTATAGGTGTATAGTCCATCGATACCAGGTAACTATAAATAATTCGTTTGCCCTAAATTAGTTGGAGTAACGTACCGATTCAGTGATTTTCGTGACAGAACTTTCTCCCAAGCCAAACAACATTTCGCCCTGGATATATTTAGGGAAGAAACGCAGTGAGTCAGTTTTAGTCCGAGCTTTTTCAACACCATTGAAAATGCTTTGCCATGCTTCTACAAAATAAATATTAGAAAAATTGATCACACAAGCAGTTAAACCTGTAGCTGTACTTCCTTCCCAGACTGAGTTCAGATGTCGAATAACAAAGAGAGGTCTCTGATTTCGTTCTTGAATTGAGCATTTATAAATTATTCGCGTTCTAGGATCTTCGGAAGACCAGAACCAACGAGACACTTCATAGCCCACCTGTCAGATAATAATATCAAGTACAACAAGTTAATGGCATAAAATATATATATATGATAAGAACTTACAGGGAAAATGTAGCTAGATGTGTGAAAGGACTTAATTTGTTCAGGGAGAAGCTGACCAATTTTGAAAAATGAAAATGAGCCCATTTTCATATGGTACTTCTGAGGAGAATCTGGAAACGAACTATAATTTACTTCGTATAAGCATCATACCAAATAGAACACTCAGAAGTTTAGTTTCATCTTTGTTGAAGAACAGACGACGAAGAGACTGTAGGTTGTGCACAACCACATCTCCAACAATGTCCAGATGCTTAGGGCAGAAGAATGTCTGGAACTAAGTGATTTAGAGACCTTTCGAGCTTCACAAGAAATTTCATACGATTCAAAGTAGAGTGTTGTAATTAAAGGGACATAGGGGGACCTATTTAGCCCATATACTGTAGTTCAGAGAAACACAGTTTTATAGCAAAATCGGTTAACAAGTTGAACATTTTATATCAACAAACACTTTCATTAGGTCAAGCTTTCATGCTAAAATGGATTCCAAAAGAATTTTTGCTGATTTCTTAAAATGAACCAAGTTACAGCTTCAGCATTATTGGCTGCAACTTGTTTAAAATTGTAATTTAATTTTTTTCCCCGCATAATCCATGATAAAGATAACGAACGCTCTTCCGGTAAAATAATTTGGTTTAAGTTGGAAAATGTTCATCATGAAGCGAGTTATGCGTATTATGATGTTTATCACAGAACGTTCGTAGTGTTGCGATCGCGTTTGGCTCTAGCCAAACCGAATAGTCCGCTTATGTCACTTTAATGTTAAGAGAAAAAATAATACCAAAAAAAGCTCACCCTATCACATACAAAACGACCTCCGATACGTCGGGCACAAGGTAAATGAAATTGATTATTGCATTCAGCTTTGTGACAAAGAATAGAAGCACCCGCACGGCCGCATAAATGACAGATTGATTGAAAAGCACGAACGACAGCACTATCCACGTGTAGCATTTCGCCAGTGGATAACTCTGTTACCTAAAATGTATTTAATAAAATGAACATTGAACACTTTTGAATGAAAATCTGCTTACTATTTTGTTAAACAAACCTACCTCAGTACTCCATAATGCGCAATTAACATGACACCAGAACTGCTCATTTACTATCAATAAACGCCCACATTGTTGCACTTCACCATCGCCGACTCCTCCACAAAGAACACATATGCGCTTATCCAAATCATAGGGAGGTAGAGGTACGCCCAACTTTGGTGATAATGCGAGTTGGGTCTTCACATTTTGAATTTCCTTGAAGGAAGTCAGAATTTCGTTATTGTAAACCTTCCAGTCCTCACGAGGAATTGTCGATTTCTCCTAAAAATAGTTTTTATAATATTACTAGATTTTAGAGATGAACAGGAAACATTATATGAGCAACTAAAGTGATACCTTCTTGACTTGAGAATCGACACTTCCAATTTCGGATACGCGCATAATTTGGACAAAGTCACGACGACCTTCATCCATGACATATCGTGTGTCACGGGGAGATGTGAGTATAGAATCACAAGGTAATGAAGGTGCAGACGGAAGAGACTGCAATATACCAACTAATCAGGAAACAGGTTAATTACAAACCTTTCCTTGATTTATACATTTTGCAAAGCTTTCAGCACTGATCTGTCTCAATTTGGCGAGAGTTTCCTCATCCACGTGGGCTTCAGCTAAGGTCAGTTGATCAGGAGAGAGAGCAACTTTGCTATTAGCGACAAACTGATAGTAGCATCTTGTTGAACAGAAGAGTACCGACTCATCTTTCTAAAAAATGACTACCTTGGTTATTTATAATTATCAACTAACAACATCACCGCTAGGTGTGAGACCCAGCTGACTAAAGGAAGACTGCACTTTGGCTACTTGCATGACTATGCCACAAGCCCCGCATCGATTGACACTAGATGAACAAGCAGCTTCTATAGGCTCCTTCTTGATTTGAGCAATCTGTACATCAACGCCAACTGAAGTAGAATTTTAGAGTTGTCATTAAAAATTATAGAGAGAAAAAAACTTACCAGTGGGTGACTCAGGTGGAGTGTCCATGTTGTAGTCGATTTCCTCCTTCATTCCAAGAATTTTTTGCAATTTATTCAATGCCATCTCCACCTCACTTTTCCCATCACTATTTAGTGTAATTGAAATTTCAACTTCTCCAATGACAGCAGGCTTCTGAAAAAAGGGCTTAAATCGTTTCACATGTTAAATGCTAACCTTATGGAACACACTTCGGTGGGGTTCCAATGGAGGTGGTACTTCGGGCACTCGACAAAGATTACGAAACACCTTATCCACAGCATATCGTTCGGTACAGGCTGTTAGTGAACCCATCAGATCGAATAGGCCGAGCTGGACATCTTCCTTATCCATAACAACCTAAAATCATTCAAATTAATAAAAACGGGGAAGTGATGAATAGTACCTCGGAATCACAAGGTATTTCAACTGCGTGCAGTTTTGTTAGCAACTGATGTGACATAGTAGGACGAGGCTGTTCTATTAACGCTAGGTCAATCATGGAGTAATGCTGTGAGGTGGAAGCAACATCGCCACGCTCTGCACTTTGGAAGAAATCATCAACGAATGTTAAGGCCATGTGTCCCATATCGCATCCTTCCATGGATTTCTTATCTAGAGAAAACAGGAGTTTAAATTAACACCGATCCGTACTTGGTCGATCCGGTAAGTCGCTAATACCAATGAATGTGAAAGCTGCGCCTGGATTACGAGGTCCCGGTTCTAAGGCTTGTTGGGGAAGCTGTTGCTTTAATAGACGAAGCTGAGTGGATACCCTCTCAATCATCATGTCGTGTTCATTGCTTGGTACACCAGGCTAAATAGAGATGTTTAAAGAACACACTAGAAAGAATAGCTTCGGTGTTATTATGGTGTTGCCCAGATTTAATCGTCCGACAGTTGGTACATATTTAATTATTTTTATTCTTTGTCTTCAAAGGCTGTTTATGCCTTCTTCGAGAAAAGGCTTCCTTAATTTATAAGTCCAATAAAACATACTTTAAACAAACTTTGAGAGAAAACAATTGTTTCTGGTAATTATTCTCGTTTAATCCTCTTATAAGAAAGGATATTTACCTAATTTCAGGGAAAAATATATATAATCTTCCTATGGGCAAAATGAAAAATGTTGTAACAGTCTGATAATAAATCAAAGTAACCTTTTTCTGCTGAGTTTTCTTCCGTTTCGCCTTTGGAGCATCCATTTCTATTAAGCCACCAGGGGATGGACCCAACGAAGCGACCAAATTATGAGGACCGGATGGCTCCAATAATCGTTTTAGCATTCCGTTACCATCCCTAAAACACCGCGATAAAAAATACTAGGAAATTATTATGTATTGGGTCGGCTTCATGAAATACTTATGGTGGCATACCTGATCTGTTGTTCACGCTGTTGAAAAATGCTTCTTTGTCGATCCAACTCCAAGTTAAAGATCAAGTCATCTACGAGCTCGTAAATATCACGGTCGAACTGAGATTGTAATGAATTCAGGTTAATACCCCCTAGAGTTGGGGCCCGAAACATAGGTGGTGGACGCAACTAAATAAATAAAACTACTTTAGCAACATATTTTACTAGTTACAGGCATAGACTGATTTCCCATAGCTTGGCCCGGAACCATATTTCCATACTGAATTTGGTGAGGCACCCTCATCTGAAACAAAACGAGGTGATGTAATAAGGCTATGAAAACGGTTGGTAAGTATAGAAATACATATAACACTCACGTACCTGGAATTGTGGATGCATGGGATGATACCCAGGACTGGCAGCTGAAGGCTGCAACCCATGGGGCCCGCCTGGGTGACCAGGAGGTACGTGCGAAACCATAGGTATGGACCCACCAGGCCCACCAACTGCCCGCATCTGCTGCAGGCGCATAATCTAAGTTAACGTACAATACTTTTTTTCCCCCTAATACAAGAAATACCTCATTTGGATCCGTCACTGTTCGTATACAATCATTCTTCACTTCAAAGTCGTGGATCTCATTTTGTATGTTTTTTACGTCACGTTTACAATTATCCAGTTCTTTTTGCCTTGCGGGAATATCGACCTGCAGCTTATCAAGCTCAGCCTCATCATTTGGATCCAAGGGTGCCTGTAATAGTTTTATAATTTGCTATAGTTACAAAAAATTGTTGTTAGCTATGAATGGTTAACTAATAAGATACGTACCGACGGTCCAGGAATAGGTTTCCCTTCTTGGTCAATTGCGGCTACAGTTTTCTGTTGTTGGCGCTTCCTCGCTGCTATATTCTTCTTTGTTTTTCGCATCATTGCTAGCTGAGATTCCAAAATCTCCTGATGTTTCTTCAATGTATCAGATCGTGATGTTAGCCCATTATATTCGGACAACTGCTGCGGGTTTAAATGTGTAATTGTACGAACTTGTTGAGGAGTAGGTGCTTCCTAAACCCAGAGTAACTACTAATAACACAAGAAAAAAACCTGCAATGGCTGATAAAAATCAGGACGCATATGGCTAGGCCCCGGACCCATAGCTCCAGAAGGTATATTCGGTACCTTAAATCGGTCCTCAATCAAGCCCTAAAACTAAGAGTATTTCAGCAAATAACACAGACACTGACTGCTCGATAATAACCATGTGGCAAAGGTGACTGAATAGTTGGACTGTCAACTGAGCTTGACGAGTGTGCCTGGAACAAATAACAGCGAGGTGACAAAACAAGTGATAAAGAAAAGAAACAAAACGAATTGAAAGATACCTTTTGAACTTTACGAACTCGGGGGATCTTTCCACGGTTTGCTCTATTATCTCTGGCACGTTGCACAAACTCCTGTCGTCGTTCCGGAACAAGAATACGCCACAATCTCTGAATTTGTTTAACACGATCGTTCCAATCGGGGTGTAGATCCTAGACTTGATTTACTAAGATATATTGAAAGAACTGACATACCTTTAGATGCGGATGTTCCACATTTGCATAGAGAACAGCGGCTTTTGTTGAATTGGCTCCTAGTGGTTCATCTTCTTCCCATCTAGAGCAAAGAGAACTTGATAAATTTGGAACAAAGCAACACAATGCCGCGGAAAGAGGTATATATATATATATATATATCCAATTTTTCCGACCACTGCAACTTACCCTCCGCAACGTTCCAACGCAGTATTTTTTTCTACAGCTGAGGCAGTATCTATTTGACTAGTTGTCCGTTGTAGGGTTTGGATCGGCCCAGGAGGTACAACGAAGGGCTGGGGTTGTATACCTGCAACACTCGTAGAAGAATAAGCATTGGAATTGGTCACTGCGGTGTTTGACCCAGAGTATGCTAAAAAGTAGACATTATTCATTAACAACGAAGAATACTTACAGACACCTGGTTGAAAAGTGCCCGATGATGATGGTTGCGAGTCACTGATCGGTTGACTAACTTCTGATTTTATAAGGTCCATCACATCTAAATTAAAAAAATGCATACCCGTAACGAAAGTTTATTGTCAAAATTATTTAACACCCACCATTTAGATTATCGTCAACAATGCCGAAATCATCGTCATCATCATCATCACCGAGTAAATTGAAAAGATCTCCCTCTTCGAAATTGTCCAGAGTGCTAAAGTCAACTCCTTCCAGGAACTCGCTCTAAATAAAACGAATAACAATTATAGAAGACGACTGCGAACCTCTTCCATGTCATTTCTCAGTTGAGCAGTAGCTTCGCAAGATAGTTCCTGACCCCCTGATGATGACGCTATCTGGGAAGTGATTGTCATCTCTCCTTCTAGTGCGGGTTCGATGATGGTACGATCCAATAAAGTTTTTCCTTCGACGGGAACCATGCCAAAAAATCCTTCCTAAATCATTATAAATGAATGATAAAAATAAGGACACTTTCACTGTGAAAGATAGGAAATAAGTAAATGTATTATATGCACCTGAATTTGAGGTGGATATGCGTCTTCGAGTTGACTTCTACGCGGTTTCCTAGGTCGTTTTAGCTTTTTGTTTCCTTCTTCATCATATTCATCATCCATAGTCATTGCACGATGGCGTGGGATTTTTACGTAGAAGCCACCGACCCCTATAGACATATAAGTATAAGTTTGCTTTGAAATACTAACCGAGTTTAGGAACTCTTCGGCCTGGTCCCCCACCACGACCCATTCCGCGACCACGGCCACTTGGTACAATCATATCGATATCATCATTTACTATGTAGTCATCATCGACGCTGCCATCTAAATGAATTAAAAATGAAAAAAAAATGAATGAGCAATTTTTGACGGAAATGAGTTAATTTGCATCTCAGTGTACTTAGTTTCTACACATTAAACATGTAACAGCATAAGAAAAACCTCACAATGATCGAAACTATCCGAACGATGGAAACCCAGAGCATCTATAGCTGAAGGCCTCAGCAGATGTGGCATAAATCTTGAATTCAGCAATTCTTCACAGCAACGGTTCATTGCGACGCCGTCACAGACAATAACGTTATTATTATCTCCTGGGATTAAAAAGTTGATAACGTAAAGGTTTCTCACTTACCGAAACCAGCTAAATATCCGATGTTAGTTTTGCTAGGCTTACAAAAAGAACATCGCATCTTAGTCTGGGAAGCCGAATCCAACATTTCATCATTATATAGAGATTCACAAGTACCATGGAACCATCTACAAAATTAGTAAAAATATGAAATGAAGCAGGAATTATCGTACCTGATACATTGACTACAGCGAATTATTTTATCACCGAGGTTATAAAATTTAGTGCATTTAGGACACTTGCGCAATGAATTGCAAGTGGCGCATAATCCATCACGTGTCAGTTCCGTACCAGTTGGAACCCGTACCTTGCACCTTCTGCAGTGGCAACACCTATAAATGTGTAACATAGGAATATAGGTGCAAAATAGATTTAGGCAGTTTCGCATCATGGTTAGGAGCCATACATCTACAGAGATGCGCGCCGTAAAGATAGAACAAAACAATATATAGAACATGAGAAACTAACCATTGACATCTCCACGGTCCCGTTGGAATGCTTGCAAGTGGGGGATTCATACAGTATATATGAAATGACAAATCACACTCGTCACAGAGAACAAGTTTCGATTCGTCCTCCCCTTTACCACAGCCTTCACATACGTTACAATCCAGACAGCGCCACCCACGATATGCGACAGTGGTGTTCAACTATAAAATATTAAAATCAACAAAAATTAGAGCTCAAACTTTGTCGTGAAGTCCTACACAGTAGGTATGATATGTCTGAGCGCAATTTGAGCAAGCCACCATAGACCATTCCTCACACTTTCCCACACCACCACATATGAGGCATAAACTAGTCTGAAAAACAGACGATTTTTTAATAATCATCATAATATAACCAACAATAAGAATTTACATACCTGCGGTAAAAATTCTTCAATTTCAGCATTGTATACGACAACTGTCCTTACATACTCAGCCTCATCCGATTTTGTGTATCGCCCGACGTCATCTTGGTGATTTTCGTCTACTTCGCGTACAAGAGACTGAAAGAAACACAAATATAGTGATTTTGAGATAAAAATGTAATGAAAAGTAGGTCACAAAAGCTATGATAATTGTAAACTAACTCTTTGCTGAACTTGAACTTGTTGCTGTTGGTGGAGTTGTTGTTGAATCTGTTGCTGCATAAAAATTTGCTGAAGTGCTGCATGATTATTTTGACTATTCAAGGAAGAAACTCCTCTGGAAAATAAAGATAAGATAACTTGTGCAATATAATATTTCTCACCGGCCACGACCTCTTCCTCTTCCTGGACCCTTTCCATTGGGTACTTTGTTGGCGCCACGCTTGCCGCGCTTCCCTCTTGTAGATTGGCCCAATTTGTCGGAAAATACCCCAGAAGGAGGTTTTCCCCCAGATCTTGTTTTCATGTTATTTCCTTGGCCGCGACCTGGTTTCTTCTTACCACCACGTCCACGGTAGCCACCGCGTGAGCTAAATCATCCACAATTAATTTTATTTTTAGATCGCATCTAGATATTGGTTTTTATTTAATAATGGGAAGCAAGTAGCATACGACAGAGCTGAGCTCTAAATAATCTCCCATAAAACTTGAATATTTGAAAATCAGTATTCAATAAATTTGAATAACAACAGCTCACCTTCCTGGTATAAAATCCTCATCAACATCTGATGGCGAATTTTCTGGGTAGAATGGGGAGTTGCGAGCACTATCACTCGTTGTGGCTGGTGAGGATTCCGAAAGATTATAAATTTGGTCGCCAAACTCCGGTATGTTATTAGGCTAAAACATAGTGTACAGAATTAATTTTTTTTAAAAACTAACATTTACTCTAACAGATGAACTAGACAGGAAAGGGTTGAGTGAAGTAGATGTCCTATCGGAAGCAGAGGATACAACAAGCTGAGAAGTACCTAGAAATAAAAAAATTAAAATACGCAATGTTGAGTGGGAGCTGTATTTTTTCTATATCGCAAATTAGACAGAAACGGAAAGAACCTGTACCTGGATCAGCGCCTAAAGGCGAAGCTGGTGCATTCAAATTTAGCATGGCGTCACCAACCAGCGGCGATCGCCTACAACTTGCACAGACAAAGTCTTCGATGCCAGATGGATCAGTTCTATCACACTCTTTGTGAACGTATCTAGAAAAGTTGAGTAACATTTGTGGTCCAATCAGAACATACTGCTTGCAAGAGATACATAAACGTGCTGCTCCAGTTGTGACTAAACTTGAGCAAAGTGGACAGATTCCTGAAGACCGAACGAGACGATCTAATGGTAGAGGGCCTCGAGAGCACTGATTGCAGATCTCGGCACCAGAAGTAGATGTACCACACTCCACACACTAAATATATTTGCATATGCTTTTTTGCAGTGAACATCACATAATAAAAAAATTTGGCCCCGAACAATTATGTACTTCTATGATATAGTTACTTCTCAGTATTATAATAAGAAAATATTTTAAAATATAATAAATTAAGTTATAATTATTAGGCAAACTTCATATGCGATGTAAAATAAGATGCGGCGATGTGTTGTATCGGGTATACTGAAGGGGTCCTGCTGCAGGATGTTCTATAGATGTTTCGGATATATTTACAATAATAACCTACCACACCCATTTTGAACGCCTTCGGTAATGTTGCGGTTGTTGCTGTTCCCGGAAATCCAGAACCATTCAAAGCTATTCGACTCCTGCTACAAATAAACTGAGTAAAACGGTACTTTGTGAACTTACGCTAAATGAGCAGCAAAGTCGTCAATTCTTAAATTTTTCGGTTTTTGTTGATGAAATCCACCTGGCAAATTGCCGTCCATAGCAGCAGAAAGCTAGTGTCTTCTCAGAATAGCATGTCTGCCTCGGTGCACAAATAGTATATAGCGTTCTATAGAATCTGTAACGATTTTGAATATTGATCAATGTGGCGAGGACGAAGTTAAAAGAAGACTGATGCAATTCTGCAGTTTGTTTTCTATTTAGTGTTACCGTACGAGAAGTTTTAGTATGTTTGAATAGCTATTAACTCGTAGAAATCTGGGTGTTAATATATATTTCAGAAAATAACATAAAAATATTCTTGCGACCAATTACTGTGTAGAGATATACAATTTTCAACACATATAAGTGTTCAAATGCGGTAGTCAAACTAACTGAATTATTTTGAAAGGAATTACTATTACTACTGACTTAAAGACAAGGCCTTTACATGTTTTATATAGAAAAATATTATCTGGTATGCTACACTTAATTACAAGAGATGAATACAAACAGTACGCTATGCGTGCCGTAATTAATACTGTTTGTATATTCAGTAATGACACGGTTACGACAAAATTGTAATCATTCTTCTAACTTTTTCCAATGATCTGAAAAGCGACAATGGTGTCGCGCGTTCCAAAGTAAATTCGCGCGAACGCGAAAAATCGGCGATTATTGATTGTTGGCAAATAGCCAGAAGCATAATGTCTGCAGTCTCCAATATCTAGCTGTGGGGTGATGCTGCTCGACACCCCGCATTCACATAACAGGAGGTCAATAATGGGTGCCGCGCAGATATAGGGGAAGGGGCAGACCAGCAACTAAACGGGGACACCCAACCCTACTACACACTTGAAATCAGCAGGGATTACGGGAATTCAGGGATCGAGCAAATCCAGATACCTAATCTGCGTTCAGTAATGAACTTCTAGGTAGAAATAAGTGAATATTTAAACCGTTTATAGTAGATCTTTATTTGCAGTGCTAATACAATGACATATGTTTATAGAAAATAACCCGACGGAGCATATACAGATTTAGGCATGTTATGATATGTGTTTAAAACTTCTTGTAGGAGGATACGCTCCCAGTTGGAGTTGACTTCTCACTTTTCGGGATACCTGAAACAGTTTATTAGTTACCACACTTATTTATGAGTATTCATTATAAGCTAAAACAAGTGACATCATAATCAGAGGACTATATATTTTTCTTACAACTATAGGTTTATAACATGACAAATAGACAAAAGTCTCTATTTATGAAACAAAGTGTGTTGTTTACCGTATTTAATTCTGTATGGTTCTAGCTCCTTTTCTCTTTGTTCAGATCGAGAATCGGCCTTAGTTTTCAATTCCATTGCCTTTTTGTCTTGCTTCTAAAAGAACACTGAATATATTAGTATTTATATTATATCATTTGATGTTATATTGATTATGGTTAGGTTAATCAGTTATTAAACTATGTTTCCGGCTAATCAATGCACAACAACGCAAACTATGAGCGAACCATCTTCAATAAAGCAACAAGTTCATATGTCCTCAATTTTAAATACTTGCACAAGCAGTTATTTAGTATCAACTATTATATAATTGAAATTAACTTTATGGCTAATTTAACGAAATGCTACCAATTTATTCGAGAGCATAGTTTCTTCCTTCAGTACCGGTTTTAGGGGTATATTAGATTTTGGAATATGTTTATTAACAGAGCTAAAATTGTAGATATTGATGATAGTTAAAAATACTAAAAATAGGTACCTGCTGGTATTTAATTCCCTTTTTCTTCGACTGTGTTCTCCTATAGTCTTTATAACGACAACAACAGTAACACAAACAAGCAATCAGAATAACTAGGATTATTCCACAAATTATAGAGACTATGATTATTACTGCTGATAGATTCACTGTAATAGATATGCGTTTATAACATGTGGAAGACAAGAATATCTATTTATATGTGCTTCTTGTTTGAAGCAGGTTTAAATTGTTGCGGACGCGGACCAGCCCTACCCTAAAGTTACTTTTTCCTTAGGCCTGGTCCAAACATTTCTGGTACCGGATTTTCTCTGGCATACTGCAGTTATTCACTATTTCAGTCTTTTCCTGTAAAATCAACCAAAATAGCCCGAAATTATCTTGGATTGGTTTGATTTGAGTGTTGAAGCCAAACATTTAAAAAAATGCAAACCCTGGAACCACGTAGCACAAAGTTTCTCGGAAGTTAAGGTCTAAATTTACAGACGTGCCCACTTGCGAAAATTTTTCCGGACCAGCCAAGGATCATTGTAAGAAATAAGAAAAAAATCCGATTGTTATTTTTGTACTCTTTATTACGTTAGAATTTGTGATATTCGAGAACTATTGGGACTGAGTGCTCATATTCATCGTATTCCACCTACCCCAGCAGTTTTTATGTCGTACATCGTCTAACGGACAACCAGGAAAGTACCATTCATAGGACATACATCTCTTAGTTGAGCCTCCACACCAAAAACAATCCTGCAAGTTAACTCTATAAAAGTATTTAAACTACATAAATGCTTGCACTATTTCTAAAAAAATATATTCATTTCTTATAGGAGTTTTAATGTTATTTACTGAAGACAATAAAGTATGTCTAGACAATAGTTTATCTTACCGATCCTTTGCTGGTACAGGCTTCACACGACTGTTCTTCTCCATTACGGAATCCGCAGTCTGAACGATAACTCGACACGAAAACATCGGGAATGTCTACAGCTACAGTAAGACAAACTAATAAAAAAGTTAACAATAGAGCACGCAACATCAATCTGCAATTATCATAGGCTAAATGTTATTAAAGTGTTAATTTAGTTATAAAGCACGAAGCCAGGATATAACAAACTAAAACGATAAAGACAACAGTTTTGCATAGAGATGTTTGTTACGGAATACACTTTACTATGTCTACATTAACTTTGTAGTTGAACATATTCCAATGAGTATCTTGCTATAGTTGGCGGAAAAACGATATGCAATTAAAGGTATGAGTGCTCAATTTACAACGCGCGAAATGGTTATATGCACTGATATAAATTAATGGTTTCAGAACAATAAGGTAGATGTGGTATTGTAAACTTCATCATTGACTAGTCCGCGTTTACGCGCGCCATTGCTCGACCGCGCTATGAAACTTGATGTAATATAAACATGAATGGAGTCGATTTTCCACAATACCCATTCAAAACATTATAGCATCTCGGACACTTGCATACCTTGTTTCGGTCTAGGTAACTATTTAGTAAAACTGGAGTTCGGAGAAGAGCCAGTTTCCCAAGCATAGGTTTGGACAAATAGCCACACATTTTAAAGCAATGTGATTTAATCTATATATAACATAATTAAATATTTATAACAAATGTGTCTGTATTATAATACTATCTTTCTTAATGGACTTCACTATAATTGGATAATTTAATAAGCCTTGTAAGCTATGAAACCGGTGAGTAATAACGTTTCTCTTTCAATGCAAATGCCATGTTTGAACAGTTGCAGAGAGCAATCGATGAAAATATGAAAAATAAAATAATAATTATAAACTCAAATGGTGGTTAAAAGAATTGTTTTTGTATAAATAATAGGTATTAGCGACTTTGGTCGGTAGTCCAATTGTTATATGGAATTTGCATCATTTGGTAAATATTTTGACAAAAATGCAAAGAAGACCACCACCAACGTTTAGTAACGTAATTTGAGATGTCTGCTTTGTGCGAGAAAGGGTATTTTATTTAAAACGAATAGTCCGTAATTATCGTATCAGAATAAGAAAGTAGTAGATATATGTGACAAATAAAATGTTAGAATATTGTGAGATAGTCTTTAAAATATATACTTTTACTCTTTACTGTTAGTGTTCAGAGTTGGTAGTGACAAACCAGAAGCCCACTGATGTTTGCGGAATTCAAGTACAGTTATTTGCGTGTCAAACACTAAACAAATAAAACGAGACCAACTTTCTTATAAAAAGAGACCTGCAGCAAAGAATATGAATAACAAATATTGTTTTATATAACCTAGTGTGCCTAACCCAACAGTTAGAATATTGTAGAGACTTCTATCTCTTATAGTTTAGAACTTCTTAGATTTGATCACTTTTCTGCATATTTTCAAGCAATTTATCTAAAAACTTCCTTACTAAATATAATTGTTTCTACCACCGGGTAAGAAAACGTCTGTGTGTAACTTACTCAAAGTATACCATGTACAACAATTAATAGTAGTTTGGAGTCAAAGAATGCGAATAATTATTACTTATCAAGTACTCCACTATCCCACAAGCAGAATATCTCACTGTTCGTAATAGAGTGTTAATTTATCTTTAATAAAATAATAACTTTTTAATATTTTCGTGAATAATAACAATAAATAAATCGAATGTTTTATTCGTATATTGAGGTTTATTGTTGTTTACCATGTGGCAAAGAAGGACGACATTAGTAGTTTGTCTAAAAATAATAAAAGTAGAAGATTAAGTACATTTAAGTATATTAAAGGGTATTTAAAGATTGATCAATAGATTATGCAAAAAGTATAAATTACATGTACGACTATTTTAAATATGTTAATCTTATTTAACTGTATTCTCTTTACTTTCAATTACCTTTATCGCAGTATCTTCCCATTTTCGTACATCTTTGCAGTTGCAAGCATTGCCCCAAGTGGACTGAACACCCTCATTACATACTATCTCACCACAGTCAGCACCTACAAATATTATAAGAACATTATAAGAATATTATTATTATTATTTTCAAAAGTCCAGTTTTTATTTCAGGTTTATTAATTGTTTTACTAGATATATTATAATTCATATAAGAGCTTATAGGCTTTCCTTAAACTAAAACTAACTTTGCTTGTAACCATTCTCACCCTATATCGGTAATTGTGTAAACCTCACAGAGTGAGAATAGACTTATTTGAAAAAGACCACCCGTGCAAGCTTCTAATAGTTTTGTAAACATAAACTACCTGTAAATCCAGGTAGACAAGTACAGGCTCCAATACCAACAAGAGGAGTTCCTCCATTTTGACAAGCTAAAATATCATTGTATAAATAGATATATAATAATCTACTCCCACACGTTCTACAGAATCAGGAGTGTTTTTACGTGTTTGACAGAAGAAAAAAATAATAATATTCTAATTCGCACATTAATATATGTGTTTAATCGTTGTACTTACCTACTGCAGACGAAACAGATATAGGCAGGTACTTAGTAACTATTTTACTGCTTGGATCATCCTTGTTTTTTATACCAATCTAAAACACCTTTAACTTCATTGGAGGTCTTTCTTTGTAACCTGTAATATATTCATAATGGGTGTTACAGGGTCAGATATAGAGTATGAAGTGGTACTGTAAGTGCACTGCTTTCTAGAAGATATTCGCAATTTAACGTCACTGCTGTTGGATATTTCAAAGTTCGTCGGCAACTGATATCCAATGACTGGACCAGCATCTGAAATAGTACATTCTGTTATTATTCTTACTTATATTGTCTACGTTAAACTAGGAGCTTATATTTTGAAATCTTTAGCTTCATTGTTTATTTCTGAAGAACTACAAACATACAATTATGTATTTCAATTTTATTCAAATTGTTGTATAGAATCTATTATAGTTTGGACTATATTGTTTGTAGATACAGTTAGTGTAACTATTAGTTAATTTAACCTTAATGACGAATGGTTAATACTATTATTACTCCAATAATTCGTCTAACCTACCAATATAGTCGACTGCGAATGCCGTCTGTGCATCATCTGCATTCTTATTTTGTAGAATTGCTGTCATTGGAGTTATGCCATCTGCGACAATTACAGTAGCCCAGATGGGCTTGTCAAGGCTTGAAGCTTAAACAAAGCAGTTTACTATGCTCAAACTCAATTATTCTTCTATTTACCACGTCAGTCAGGATATAAAGTTACAATAAAACATCAAAACTATCTTAAGAAAAATTTTGAAAAGACACTTACGCTGAATAGTATAAATGGAATTTGCAGTTAGATTACATAGGTTATACAGAGTACCCGCGGTACAATAACTTCCATTAATACCTAAAAGTAAATTTAGTAATACGATTGCAATACATTTTACTATTTCTAATATTTAGCCTACAACAAATTCAACAGCAAGTTCATTCATACCTATGATTGTCAATGTTTGGTGTGAACCAACTAATAAATATGCGTTAGATGCAGATTGCTCCACATAAAAAGAGAAGGGAGCTGCAGTAGTTTTGTCGTAGCTAGGATTCATGAAGTTGTAAGAAACACTACTTCCAAGGATATAACCATACAACTAAAATGTCGCATTAATATTCTTCTTGTACACAGCTATAACTAAAGCTCATACCAAATACGTTTAGGTAAAACTAGAATAATGTAAGTCTAGAAGTTAGATTAAATTATCTTTATTTTAACTTACAGGAATTGGTTTTGGGAAAAATGTAGTATCATCTATTTCTCCGACAATAAATGTGCCCCCAGTAGAAAAAGTGATATAAATCATGTCTTCCATGGCAGAAGTGAACTGAGTTGAATTGTATGTTTTAATATCTTCGATTTCTACTACGGACAAAACATGTATCTAAATGTATATGTAAATGGTTATATGCACAGTTTGTTTTGTGTTTTGTTAAAATAAACTTTTATTAATATAGCTGAATTTCATTGTTAGTTCATTTTTACGAAATACAAGAACACAGATGTTTGAAGCAAAGATGTGAGACTAGGGAATTTCATAATAAATCAGTCACGGTGCGGAGGATTTCGTTTTCGGGGATTCGGACCATCAACCTCTAGCGTATGAGGTTAAGATTCTAAACACTGGGACACCCCGCCCGCCCCCTTTATCTATTTAAATCGCAAAATTGTACTGCTTGTAATATTTTTAGTATACATCTTTGCTGACTAACCTCTTGTCTATACTGTTGTGTGTACTTTACAATTTCGTTCTTATCTACAGTAATTAGGTCTGGGTTTTCGTTGTAGAAGATAATCATTCCCTTATGTGATCTTCCAACTGAAGCTGTAGCATAACTAAACATCTTCTCCATACTGAATGTTTCAGTGTAATTGCCAGTGTAATCACAATCTATATTTGTACTATCAAACTTAGCAAAGAAAGAGTCGAATGATGATCCAATATAGAGTGTGTACACTGAAAATAACATTTACAACAATAAACAAAACTGTTATTTACAAATTGTAAAATGTGCAACCTATATTTTATTGTGGTCCTTAATAACTGTTTCTAATCTAACTATAAGTTAAAGTATTCATCCTATAGTTTTAGATTAATTTGTAATATTTAAGTATATACCATCTCCTTTAGAACACTGAAGTAACAACTGATACTGCCAAATATTATTCACACCCGTAAGACCAGAAATGGCCATTTTAGCATTCTCCAAAAAATAGGAAGCCGCCTGCAAGTATTTTAATATGATTATTGATTTAGCTGTTTAGGCAGATTAGTTGAAGAAAGGTGATGTTTATTATATTTACTTACTAAAGGCTTATTCGCACCAACTACAATAGTTAGTGTCCTGTATAGTGAATCAGAGGTGCCGGGACTTTCGTTTTGTGTAGGACATATTCCTTAAATAACAATTAGACAGTTAATAATAGTTTATAGGTAAGTTTGAGGAATTTCAATTTTATATTAAAGCATATACTATTTTTTCTGTTTAAAATTATATATAGTCCATTACAAGACCTTTCTTGGTTTCCAACGCGGTATCACGAGTGGGGCGCAGTGGTATAAAAATGAATGTACTTTTGGAGAAAACGCACCACGTCGACCGATTTTACATTAATTGTTTTATAATACTGCGCCCCGCTCGTGATACCGCGCTGGAAACCTATGTCTTGAGATGAGCTTACCTATTTCACAGGACTCTCCATCAGCATTGTTACACATACATCTATATGGAGCATATGTTTCATTACCACTTGAACTATTATAAAGAAGCGATCCGGAACCGGAACAATCTCGAAGATGACAAGTGGGTCCTAAATAGAAAAGATATTTCAAACGTTATTAAAAACAAATAACAACTTTAATAAAAACGCTAATTAAAGTGATCTAACCATAAGTTAATAGCAAAAAAAAAGTTTTAGGACAAATATAACTAAAACTGAAGCTGAGTATAAAATTGTTGTTTTCTATTAAGGTACTGCTTACCTCTAGTGTACGGCACAGTTGTTCCACCGCACAAGAAGTTATTGCTATGGTCCAGGTAAGCATTAGTTGCATTCGTTTCTGCTGAATTACCACATATAAATGATTTAGAGGCCAAGTAGGGGCCAGCCGTAGTCATACCAGAAATCTGTAACATAAATAGCATTACTTATGTTATATTCAAGTACGGCCACCTTGTTTGTAGAACAATATGAAAATTAGAAAATCTGTTTAATTGTAGTAAAATTACCTGTACAGTATACAAATTAGTTGTTTCCTTTTGACAAGTAGATAGATTTGGATCAGCATTCGCAACACAGAAGAATGGTACAAAAGCAGACCATGTATTAAGCTGACTGGGATTAACAGAAGGGGTGGTCCCTGTTGAGTCGGCCGAACCTGACATCGACCTAACAGACTGAAACATTCAAATTAACATTACTTTATAAAACCCACGATTAAATATATTTATGTTTTTTTTTTTTTTTTGAAAAAACTTTCTACTCCAGTTGTTCGGCGCATTACTGCCTTCTGCGCTTACAATTTGTCCCTCTCTGGCCTTTCTGGTATCCTGGCCATTTGCACCCGATAGTTGTGGAAGAAGCTCGTTGCGGTGGCCTAACTACTAGTCCCGGTTCCCAAACGCAGTATGCCAC
>JAQGAV010000036.1:0-63469 GCA_034691345.1 Phasmarhabditis papillosa | reverse complement strand
CTTCCGATCTCCCCCCCCCCCCCCCATTCCGAATACCGTACACTTTAAGATTTTAATTACAAGTACCTCTTGCCAGCGATCCAGTTCCTCCTTGACGCTCATTAGAAACACAGTGGTACGGTGTTGTTTGTCGTCATCCTAAAATGGGAAATAAAAGTAATCATCTTCTCAATCTAATGCTTTGCAGTATCTTTTCTTCATGAGAGTTTCTGAGAGTCCCGGAATTCCCTTTTCAATATTTATAGCTACAGTAACTATTACACCGAACCATCATTAAGGTTTTGAAATAATTATCTATTGACAAAGTGTGAGCACCCAAATTTGAAGTTTTTGAGAAGAACCAGTCAACTGGAATTTGCTATTATTAAATGCATATTATGACCACCCTTATGATTCTAACTAAATATTATTTATATCTGTTGGCCAATTGGTGGCTCAGCATGTCGGCATGTGATGGCGGCAGTAATGCGAATCATAAAACAACACCGGCGCTCAGCTGCGCTCAGACTGCCAGCAACCAAAAAGTAGACCCCGTGGAGCCGCTGTTCCTGGTTGCAGGCTTTGATCGGGTACCCCAACCAAGGAGGGAATGTTATGATACAAATAGGCATCTGAGGATTGTGAAATTAAAGCATACTTGCAATCTGCAGGCGCTCAAAATGCCAGTGGGTGCGGAATTTAAGACGGGAAGTAAGCAGATTACACGGTGTGTTACTCTTGAAACCAAACTTGTGTTACCTTACGTTTGAGCTTGTAAAGTCTAAGAATATATTGTAGTTTCCGTATCCCATAATTTGTTCATGGTTAGTTATTACTGTGTGTTTACAGTCCTTTATTTCGGGTTTCTCTACTGGATTTGGGTTCTACCTGGAACACTCCGACCCGCTCAATGGCGTCTGCTCTGACTCCTGCTTCTTCCTCCAGTTCCCGTATAGCTGCTTCCTCATGGTTCTCATTCGACTCAACACCGCCGCCTACAAATCTAACACTAATTTGATTAAAGATCTAGAGGAAGCTTCTTTTCAGGGCCAGTTGTTTGGTCGCAAGCTTTGTTTTTGAAGAAGTTATTTGTATTGAGTGGTGGGAGTTTCGTGCTCGGCCCAGGCCCGGGCCAGTCTTTGTGAATCGAGCTAAATCAGGCTGGAAAAAGGCTGGTCCATGTTCCAAATGTTCGCCCCGACCTGGCCCTTAAAATTACCAGCCATTGCTTAACTTTTCTAACTCGAAACTACACAAGCGTTCCTAAGTTAAATAGTTTTACCGGCCAGTAATATAATTTGTCCGCTTACCAGGTATCACCCATTTTTCATTATTCTTGCCGGCGCTAACCAATAGTACAACAGCATCGCGTCCATTACCTGCAACAAAACATCGATTGTCATTGGAGCAGCATTGATTGCGATTAGAGCGCAGCCATTGTTTAAATCAAACGATTACTCCGGGGGGATTCATTCCCACATAACACTGCGGTTAGCCTTACAATCATATGAACAAATATGAACTTTCAACCCAAATCAAAGTAATTATTTACGTCCGTCGGGTCCCGTAAAATGGCAGTAAAACGCGGTTGTAAGAAACAGAGAACCCTGTCGGGCCCAAAATAGAAAGTGTTGTGATAATAATACGGCGCCTTTGGTGCGAGGAATTCGCGAATTGCAATTTAATTGAATTGATAACAGTACAGTAAAGTCCGTGATGGAAGAAATTGCAACAATATTTTGTACCACCGCCCGGCGTGAAAAGGTCGAAATGGCGGATTTAGCAGGGAAGCGTACCGAGTAGCATCAATTTATAATCCGATACCCTGTCAAGGACGAAATTCTTAGTTTTCCTATGAGTTCCAATATGCAATGTTATAGCCCAATAGGGGCATTCCCATAGTTAACCAGCGTACGCTGACCCGCCCCCAAAATGTAGTACCCGGCATATCTTTGTATTACAGCAATGAACTTATGTTAGATTATTCTAATTGTTCCAGGTGGACCTGGATTCCGTTTAAATCTCTCCGCTACTTAAGCGCGCTCTACTCTCAACGAGAAATAATTGCAATCACCGCAGTCCAAGTTGCTCCGTCCCTTTTTGCCAGTTCATAGCGAGCCTATGTCCGGTTGTGTCGCAACAGTGTCCAAAAAGGGTGCGCATGTGGATTACGAAACGGCGACAGGCAAAATCACTTGGCTGCAGTTTTCTTCCAAGAAAATGCGGCGGTTGTCAGAGAAATTGGCGCGATTCAGAAAATCAGAAATAGCCCTGATCGACTGTGATTGAAGAGAAGAGACAGTGTAGCACGCAGAACAGTTAATCTTTGATCTGAAACATCAAGAAACGTTCAACAAGTTCTGCGCTGTAGCGACATTTGTCTCCGGCGGTAGGACAGTGGTGTTGGAGCGCAAACTTTGCAAGCCGGTTATTGGTCTTTGGCTCAGGAACTCCTTGTTTTATTTAATGAACCAATCGGAAAGTTGTAGAAAGCCATAGTTCTTAACCAATAATTGTCTCGCCGGAGTTTTCAGCTTATTGTTATATATAACTGTCCCGAACAGTTTCTAAATATTGCTTTCGGCCAGTTAGACTGCTCTAGTTCGATTATATCAGAAGGTCTGTTAAGCCCAGTTCTTTTCATACTTGTTACAGTAAGCCGCGCTCCGATCCCATATGTCGGTGATTCGGTGCAACATCTTACAGCGAAAGCAATCACAAAGTTGTTCCCCCGCAGATGTTCGAAAAGATAAGATGGGAAAAGTGTTTGTTATATTGTTATGGAATATATCATTGCGTTTCATCACCATTTTATGAATGCAAATATAGTCTGTCTTCAGGGACTACCAGACAACAGAACTGGCAAAAACAGTTTTTTGTCAGTTTTATTTCCCTAGTTCTGTTTTTAATTGTTCTGTTTTTGCTAGTTCTGATGTCTGGTAGTCCCTGTCTTCAGACCTATCTATGGTCCGTAATTTTTGCACCCGCGTCCTTACCAAACAAAGTAGGTTTGAAGACAGACTATATCTAGACAAGAAAAAATTGCTTACTTGACCGAGTTCGAACCGTTTATGAAAAAAAATATGATCTCTTAGGTTATAATGACTGTAATCTAAGGGGAATTCTGTCAGTTTCTTTAAAACACCCTTTCTAGAAAACCCAGACCCTCTACTCAGTAGCAATATTTTAACCAAAAAGCATGGCTGGCTGGGAAAACTTGCAAATATGAGCCGCGTTGCGAATTTGCGTCCGAAAGACACTTCACAACAGCTTTCGGTTTCCATTTTGAGGAGCCGGTGTACGTCATAGGCGGGTGCCAAAGGGCTGGAAAAAGCGGGCTTGAGGCGGCCGAGTCAGCTGTTGGGGCCGGCTACTTGCTCGCAGAATTCACGCAACATCATCGTATACAATTTAGAGCAAAAATCATTCAGCCAAATAATGCAGGCGCCACGGTGGTAAAAAAACGCAGAATAATTACCGAGTTCCTGTGAAAGGCTGAACAATTTCGTTGTCTATGCAAAATGTTGTTGTTGAAAACAAAACAAGTCTGATTCATTATAGCGGATGGTCATAATTATGCAAAATATTTGTCATACATAATTCAAATGCCTCCAATTTGTGTGAAAATATGTGCAGTTCATGATTTACTGTTTAGGAAGCCTGGCGCAGATTTGCTAATTTTGCTCAGGCCAGGCCGGTTTTGCAACTTTGAGAATAATTTGTGTTTTGCGGATAAGAAGTTACAGTGCTCCAATGATAGAAGTGCGACACAATCGAAATTGTTATGTATTCCGCAGCAATTCAAACAGTCGCAATCAGGATCTCTTTTCAATATCTCACAAGCCAGGGATGCGCAATTAAATTCCGGGCCAGCTTTTGAAGGGGCGGCGCTAGGCCAGCCCGGTTGGACCCTGTGGTATCACTTTTGGAGGCAAAATGACTAATTTGGAAACATTTAAAAAAATATATATAAGCAAGGTCTTTGTTACTATATGCCAGGGCCCAAGTTTTCAGAATGACCTGGTCAGCCCGTGCGGAGCCTTGTCACATTTTAGTTCATTCAATATTTTATATTCTATTTTAGCATACTAACCTTTAATGCAAACTCCTGCAGCCCTTATGCGGTAGCCATCAGCATCTCTGAGTCTAGGCACGGCACCACAACGAGCCTTCCAAGGGGCTACGCTAACCATCGGTCTGCGACCTAATATAGTAATATCAATCATTGCAATAGGAATGACGAGAAAATATTTAGTTAATAATACCACTTAATGATGAACTATAATCAGTTGTCAAAGAGAACATATTTTATTATCAAGTGCACTTGCATCACGCCTTAACCAAAATGGAGACATCATGTGTTTTGAAGTGCGTAATAGACTTTTTTACACAAAATAAGATGGGCCTACAGTCCGTCCGTTTGTAAACCTATACAGCTATCGCACGGTACCAACAGTTAGAATGTTATAAATGTTTTAAATATAAATAGTTTTAATCCTATAAATTCGCTTCTACCGGTTTTGAAACGGACAATAAATCTAATTCTAATTTCCAAGGCAATCCACTGTCTAGCATACACAAACACGCACACTCACTCACCGTGGGGCAAGTTCGCTGGTTGCGAGAAGAAAGGAAGCCGCAGGGAGCCACCAAAGTAATCACCGAACTTCCCGTAGTGTCTAAAGTACCTAATTTAAAAGTAGGTATCTATGGAAACCTAAGAACAAGTAATGTAAATGTTAAAAAACATTTGAATTGCAATAGTCTAACAAACAAGCCCTGGTATAGAACTGTATAACAAGCTAATGTAGAAGAAGCCGCCTCGACACAGCGACCTCATGAAAATCAAGTGGATGATGAATGTTACGGTAGGCCTGCTGTAGAAATGAAAACATCAATAACAAATTTGAAATCTCGGTTGATCGAAAGAAAGCCAGTGGAAATAATACTCATTTAGGGCGGAGACAGACGGCTTGTGTCCCCCCTCCCCTGCGTCCATAACCTCTAACAAACCCGACCGACATCCAATCGAGCGCTCTCTTAACAAAACACAACTATTTTCATCTCGTACGCTGGACTCTGGTGTTATTTTCAATTCGCACGAACAACTTAGTTTGCAGAACACAGAATGTTGAATTCCCCACCAACACCACCAATGCCAGATGAACATTAGAGAATAAAACAAATAAAGGGGGACACTGTATTAAACAAAACAATAACAAAGTTAACAAGCCATGTGCCACCATAATCGGGCATTAAAACAATGAAAATCGGTCAACAAAGATATTAGAGGCTTATAGTTTTTATAACACAAAATCAAGGATTCGCCTAGAAAAAACGGCTATTAAAAATCCTAACAAAATAAACATAAAGAATCTAACACTGGATCCCTTTTGCTCCGATTTTTGAATGGAGCTAGTAGCCTCTGCATATTTTTGCGGTTGTTCATCTTGGGCCGTAGAATTGACGATTACTGTTTTCATGTGGAACTTGCTGACTTCTGTTATGCGAACTTTGACCCATTTTCCCATAACTTCGGTCTGCTGTGGAACAAGGAAATGCTCGTAGCATTTATTGTGTCCAACTCCATGAACACCATCTAAAGCAACATATAAGGAGATTGAAAATTTATAGGAAATTCTACAAGGATAATGTCAATTCCAACCTGTAGCAACCTCACAGACTAGAACATCATGTATTTCACCGATTCTCTCCGGTCCGTATCGACTGTATGACTTGAATAGCGCGGACATGGCTGAGGTACGGCGACGAGCTTCCACAGTATCAATCTACAAACATATGTAAATGCTCAGCTATCCGGCTCGATTACCTTGGCTAATCGTGCTGCTGGAGTACCCTTTCGTGGATAAAATTGATTGATAAATAACGATGGAAATTGATACTTCTTAACCAAATCCATGCTTTCCTCGAAATCATCTGTGTTTTCTGTTGGGAATGCGCAAATGAAATCCGTGGCGATATAGATATCAGGAACACTTAACAGTAAAATTAACTACCTAATAAATATAAAATCTTACTTTTCAATCATGAAATCCATAATTTTGCAGAAGTGATTGGATGCATATTCGCGTTTCATATCACGCAGCACTGCATCGCTTCCTGCCTGCACTGGGATGTGAAGGAAAGAATACACTCGTGGATGGTTCAGAATATCGGCAATATCCTAAAAAATATTTTTCGAAAAACTGTTAAGTATTTATGTTCTATTGAATTCCATAATCTACCAATGAAGCTTAAAATAAAAAGCAAGCAGTGGTAATTGCCAATTGATAAATGTTTGCACAGAAAGACGGTTCTCTATTTGAACTTCGTCACAGAGCGTTCAAATCCAACTCAGCAAGGTTGCCGCAGAGCAAAAAACCTCTTTGAAGGAAAATTATCTGTTACCTTCAAGTAGTCAAGAATGTAGGGAGGATTAGTCATCCCTAATCTCATCATACAGCCATCGGGAATAATTTTCACAAGTTCTTGTAATAAATCAGGTAGAACCTTAACGAAACAGATACAGAAATAAGAACTTCCTAGAAACCTTGTCGAAATCACGACCCCAAGCTCCCAGGTCTTCGGATGTCAACCATAATTCTTTGACTCCATCCTGTTCAAAGGCAGTCTTCGCCTGAATAACATATATTTGCTGCTTGAAAAAAACAGAATACCTGTTCAACCAGCTCATCGATAGGGTAACTTTTCAAATCACCTCGAGCCAGCTTCGTTTTACAATAAGTGCAGTGGTTCAGGCATCCAGTGTTAATTGCCAAAACCTGGCAAAATAAACATTTAGAATAAAACGAGTGAATGCAGTTAATGTTACCTCAACCAGTTTATTTCTTCTCATCTTTGGTAGGGATAAACCAGCATCAGGTCTATTACGGGATAATAGGCATACTAAATAAAATTGTGAGTTTACACTAGAAACAAAGGAATAACCTCGATTGCCTTTTAAAGTTTCTTCTACAACTTCAACGATTCTGTCAATTTGCTTCACCCCCACGATAGAGATGTCCTTTAGCCATGTTTCATCAGGGGCAGCCTGTATATACAAATTGGTATGCATATAAATGGCTTGTGAATACCTGGGACACACAACCAGCCATTATAACATGCTTCCCGGCAGCTTGACCCTGTTGAACAAGATTACTCGCCTAAATTGGAATCATACTTTGTTGAAATACAATTGAAATACCTGAGTTTCAGACGGAGTTTTTACCGTGCAGCTGTTTAGCACCCAAACGGACGCATCTTCCTGTTTGTCGACGATTGGATAGCCGGCCTTTTCAAAAAAATATTAATCATCAAGTAAATAAAAAATACCTTGGCCAATATGCCAGCCATATATTCACTGTCACTCGCATTATGGGAACAGCCCCAAGTTTTCACCCAGACAGCGCTCGTTCCAGGAACGAAGGAGTCGAACTGGCCATCAGCAGGCTTGACCTTCCGGCTTCTACAAAATCAAAAGTAAACCAGTTCGTCAAACCAAAATTACCTAATCTTCACCTGAACCTCGTTTTGTTTGTCATTCGTGGTTCTTATATCGAAGCCATCTTCGATATCGGCCATCTCAAAAAGGAAAAATAATTAATACGTGAATATGGTCAAAAACTTTGGAATAATATATACAGTAGCACAACATATATTGATCAAAAACAGTAAGTTCAAAGGTATAACTCATTTATTAAAAAGGTGAGCTTAAAACTATAAATATGTACAAAATGATTAAAAAAATTGCCAGAAACAAATTTTTGAAAATAAGTTGCCGAAGCTGGCCTGGTCGCATTGCAGTGGTGTCAAAATAGACGATGTCAAAATAGAAGGAAACTTCTATACATACTATTTTTGCCTTGTTGCCCAATGTTTTAGTTAATACTCTTTTGTGTATGTTTTTTTTTTACTTCATTGACACCACTTCACTTAAATTAACATAGTACCAGAGTTACAATGACTTGACAGAAATGTGGTTCCTAGATATAATTATGAATAGAACTGAGATGCAAATGATTGTGAACTGAAAACATAGCAAGCTGCATAGAAAACAAAAGCTGTACATAGATACATGTAGGCAATGACTAGATGATATTTGAAATGAAAGACGCATCGTAGTGTAAGATTAAAGTTTTTATGAAACTCATTTCTCTCCGAGTGTTTTCAAAAATGATACGCGGATCAGCACTTTCGCAGCGAAGGATATTAGGTGCCATAACCATGGCTAAGTTGGAAACATCCATTTTTGTGTATGCTACAACTTCATCCTTCGAGAGGTCCTGAAATAACTTATAAGTTAAATCATCTTAAACTTTCGTAACTGACTAGGGAATGATCCTAAATTGCGGTGGCTTTTCGAAAATCGTCCGACGTGGGTCGATAAGGGTTGGAACAAGAAGCGTTTTGCACTTTTTTACAGCTACAGAGGAAACCCCATTGTTAAGCTACGGTAGGACAAAATTTGGGTGCTCTTGCCAAGCTGCGTGGTTTGATTGGAGAGGGGTTTATAATAAGAGTTTGAAAATATTTTGCTTTTGCTTTATCTTCTTTTAATCGGGATTGGCGATTTTACGTATGAGCACTGGCCTATCCGGAAGCAGAAGTTTTCGGGCGATATCGAAGCTATCCTGGGCAGCCAAGAGATAATAACTCACCTGTAAGAGGAAAATTATCCGAGCAATGACTTGTCGGTTTATTTCTGGCAAGTTGTCGACTATTCGAACGGCATCTTGCGCATTCTCACAAGCTGTCAAGGCCCTTTGATAAAACTGAAACAAGGGATTCTGTGCTCATTAAAGTTTTCTTTTCTTTTTACCGTGTGAGGTATGAGAGGGCTGGGAAGTTGTCTCATCCACATTTTCAATAGACCAGCAGCAACATGAGCATCATGGATCACGGGTAGCACCCATTGGTCAAGACGAGCACGAGTGGTCATCAATTGATCCGGGTCACCAGCAACCCTAAATATACCGTAAATGTTAAAGTTTGCGAAATATTTACCTGAAGATACCCTCCATTCTCCTACCACCCGCGGCGTAAAGCAAATCTATGAGAGTTGTT
Organism: Phasmarhabditis papillosa; assembly: GCA_034691345.1. Classification (NCBI taxonomy): domain Eukaryota; kingdom Metazoa; phylum Nematoda; class Chromadorea; order Rhabditida; family Rhabditidae; genus Pellioditis; species Pellioditis papillosa. The sequence goes on along the minus strand of JAQGAV010000036.1, from coordinate 54,427 downwards.
TCAATCCACGGGAGTTGCAAATTAGGGAAGCGCCCTGACTGCATCTCCATAAGCTCATCTAGATTTGCTCCAAACTGAGGCGGGTTGAAGATATGAACCTGCAACAATGGCGTCATGTCGCAAACACGCGACTACTCACTCTCGATTCCTGAATCGCTGCAATCGTAGGCTTCACTTTGGACAAAGTTTTCCCCACTCGTTTGGAGCATTGATTAGCAAAATGAGAAATGGAAACCTGCATGAATCACGATGAACTGGATTAAGCGGCGATTATCAAACCTCGGGGGAATCAAAGATAGGGTCGGTGTACCGAGATATAAAATCTTCCAAAAGTGATGTAACCTTCTCTGAACAGGCCACGAACGAAAGAAAAATGGCCAGAAGTTCCCATCCACGCCTGCAAGAGAACATGTGAAAACTTAATGTGGCTAAACTCACTTGACACTCTCAGTCTTTAAGTTCTCGGTAAGTTGTTGCATTAGCTGCATGATAGCTTCATCCGCACAATCAACTCTGTTGAAACAAGTTTCACACAAGGTAAGGGCTAACTGAAATTGTATGTAAAAGTAAACTAGCCGAACGGATATAGTCTTCGAAAACAAGACACAAACCTGGTCTAGCGATGTCTTGCTTTTACGATCGCCCATATACCCTTGTATACATTTGAAAATAGAGGATATCTCCTTCTTAAGAGTTTTATTATCAGGAGCAGACAATGGAACCTTTGGAGGATCTTTGCACCAGCCTAAACATTACAATGCGTAGTAGTTTCAACATTAGAATTTTACCATTGTGATCCTTGCTTCTGCTATTTGTACTACTCGAAAACATAAATCTACTTGTTGTTGGCGGACTTGATGATCTGATAAAAGGAATGAACAAGCTACAATACTATTACCTACCGTGACGATCTAGCAGGGATGGAATCATTCGATTGTGCAGTGGACATTGTTGATGATGTTTGAGTTATGGGAAATGAAGGAAACCCTCTATTCTTGTTAAGGTCCCTAAGAAATTCCCCTCGGTCAGCAATTGAACTTTCGCTACGGTCATCGAGGGACATAAGCTAAAAATACAGTTTCTTTTTAGTACAAATGTGTAATCTTAGAGGTAGGATACTATTTATTTGCCATTAATTTATACTTAATAAACTTACATCAAACGATTGGTGCATAGTTGTCGCATCATTTGAGCATCTGCTACCAGTCCTCATCAGGATTACTCCGGATTCTGGTCCAATATTTTGTGCCATCACACCATGCGATCGGCGAACAGCAGGAGACGTTTGAGTTTCACAAGTACGACGAACCTTCAAGAAAAAGAAATAGTGATATCGTAGGTTAAAAACCACATACTCTTGCGTGCTCGGCGCTTTCTGTGTTCTCCTTTAATGTTTGTAGTTTGGCTAGGGGAATTATGTCTATATCGGTTCCGTACGGCCGATTCCAAACGGTTTTCATAGTTGAAGCATTGTAATAGTAAAATCTGCTTGACTTAGAATCAAACAGTTCCCACCATTGGTTTTTATGTGTTCGTTTTCTGAAATGTATTCAGCGTCTAGGGGCACTTTTAGTATACCTACACTGCAGAACCTACAGGAGCTTCCCAGGAACACTGACCAGTTACTAAGTTAGCATACATATGCTGTTTGGTTTGTGGCTCCACAATTTCGACCCATTCCTCCGAAGAGCTAAAATGATATAATTCTGCTAAACGCCTTAGCCGCACCTGCTCTTTGGGGATGGAAAATTAGCATCATTGGCGCTCATTTCACAAATAAAACATACTGGCAAATTCAAACAGCCAAGGAATACTTATTGAGCAGCTTGAACTGTAGAATCTTAAAATAGATTATCAAAAATATATTTGAAGATATCTCACTGAATACAATTTAAGCAATATATCAAAAGTGTTTAACAAAGTCTATGAGCTGCATTGGTATTAGTAACTAAGTACAATATTATTATTATTATTATTATTGGAGCAGTTATTGATGCATGCATAATATTCTTCATTGCTTTGTGGGTTTATTGATCTCACAGCGAACGGGCAGTCCTTTAATGTTCAAATCGAGCCAGCTGTTTGCCATTCTCAATGGCTCTAAACCAACCACTGGTAGACAACAAATGAGCTTCGAAGCAGAATATATTGTTTTCAGGTGATGTCATTGATATGAGGAAAATTCATATTTTTCTTTGGTTTACGGTTATATTTTGCTCACTCTTACCCATTGCTTATTTCTATGTTGTAATATCTGCGAAAGAGGCATGTACATTAGTATTATCTAATCAAGTTGTAGTTTTAGAGACCTTTTCCACGATTCATTCAAAATATTACATATAACGCTGAAAGTGAAATTGGAGCAGGTAGTAGTTTTTTTCTTCTTCTGAAGTAATTAACATCTGAATGCAGGAAAATGCCATGTTATCAATCCTGGAGATTTGTCGAATTTTCCATGGTGTGAAGAAAAACTTAAGTGGTTGAAATCTTATTGGAAATCTCATAAGTGCTACTCCGAATACGGTGTTGATGGGTCCATATGTTCTTTTCGTTCATATTTCTCTAATGTTGAGATATTCTGCCCACCTTTGCCTGGATACCAAATTCCTTCATTCTACTACGCCAAGGTATATATGTAATTTGGGGAAAATGAAATATGTTAGTTGTTGTTAAGAAAAGGAAACCAGATAGTATGTTCCTACAAATCACTCCTTGTTCAAATTTTATTGCATAATTTAGCTGAACAGCAAAATGGAGGATCTGCTGCGCCTTCTTACTGATAATCCGGAAAATTATTCGTTCATACGTGCTCGAATAACTAGAATGTTTGAAGATTGGTCCTATTCCGCACGGAAATTGATAGAAAAGTATCCTAAGGTCATGAACAGCAGAAAAAAGTTAACGGTTTGCATTACATTTTTTCCTTTGCAAAGAACCCATTCAGGTCATTGTTCATATGGGATTTCTTAACAAAGAAAACAAGTTGAACTTTGCTGCTGGTTCGGATAAAGGTGGTCCACTCGGAGAACTGGTTCAATGGACTGATTCAATCGTTGCAATGTATATCCTGGGCCACCATCTGTTGATCTCTTCAGAAAGAAAAACGCTAACAAAGTAGGAGCTTGATAGCCAACAACAGGATTAGCAGATATTTCAGTCACTTGCGAGCGTTTGAAAGTGCACCGCCATGTCCTTCATCCTCTGGTAATCTTGATTTGATAGTAACGGATATCATGGGCTTGCGAAGTTTTCGTAATCATAAGCAGTTCCTAGTTAATAACAAGTATGTTCCAACAGGTGTATCAGTTGTGACCTGCTTTTATAGGTGTCGATTACGTCTGATTGATAGTTTTGGGACCCATGTGGAACTAAACACTAAAGCTTATTTTAATTCTCATAAGAAACTACTAGGAGGTTTGGATTGCAAATTTGCCAACATCACATATTTTAAAGGGTCATCGAGAAATCCTTGGGGAGGTCATGGCTTGGTACTTCAGCAGTACTGGACACTTTTTCCTCATACACCAGATAATTCTTTCCTGGGGTATTTGTCATAATATCAACTGTGGAAATATAGTATTGCAGATTCATCGTAGAAAAATCAAATGCCTTACCATTGTTCGATAGAGATCTGAAGCCAACCATGCTGGTTTATGGTAAACTTAAATATATTTGGAATGGAACTGAGGATGTGATTGAAACCCTCAAAGAAGTATCTGAGGTCAGTTCAGTTTAAGTTAAATTCGCTTACTTAACAATTTATTTAGGTTCATGCAACTGTTTCGGATGGCGATAACTCTACAATATTTGATAAGGTGGTGAATCACGGTTTCTTGACATCAAACCAGTTTTACTCTTTGCTGAACTCTGTGCGAGTGTTTGTTGGATTGGGGTTTCCTTTTGAGGGTCAGTGATCATTTGCAGATAATAAACTTTCGAAAACTTTAGGCCCTGCTCCTTTGGAAGCCATCGCTAATGGTGCAGTGTTTATTAACCCCAGATATTCAATTCCAAAGTCAAGAAACAACTCTGATTTTCTACGAGATAAACCAACTTTAAGAAAAGTTAGTGATCACATAAAACTTTGCTTAATTCGGCTATTATAGTGGACAAGTCAGGTACCTTACTTGGAAAGGATAGGCGAACCTTATGTGATCACCGTTGATATTCATGATAAAATTGAACTGAAGAAAGCTCTAAGAAAAGCACTCAGCACAAGAGTGAGTAAAGTAAGCATGGCGCAAATAATGCGTGAACTTTAGTTTCCCGGTTTTGTACCCGAAGAGTTCACAATGGAAGGCATGTTGTTGCGCGTTGGTCTCATGTTAGAAAAACAAGATTTTTGCTCCGCAAAGGTCAGACATCCAAATTTGAAGTCTCTCAAGGTAGATGCTGGTGCGGCTACGTTGAAAAAACCTTATTTTAGACTGTGTTAGCTCCTACGGGAGAAAACTGTGAGAAAGCTTGTGAGTTGCAAAACTTGGTCTGTGAGCCTACATTCTTTCAAATTGTTAATAAGCGTCAGGTTCTCATTGAGTGGGTTTTAAACTCGTTCCCAAATGAACACTCCGTTTTAGCTCATTCCGCTGTGAACATATTGAAGAAGCTCCTAGTGTGATTGCTCCCTACAACTGTACCCTGCAGTCGACAAGTGAGATGTTTAGTTGTGCTAGTTATCCTAGTGATAGTTACACATCTCGTGTTTGTCCGTGTAGGGATTACATCAAAGGACAACAAAGCATTTGTAAATCGTGTGTATGATTGAACTCAATGTTGAGTTAGAGATCACACGCATGTCTTCCACTAATCGTCTCAGAACTTGTATATTTCTACGCTTTAAAATGTTGTGTACGGCTTAAATACGGGTAAATTTTGCATATTAAATTTAATAAATATTTATTACTTTTGTTAGACCTTCCTGCTTATTATCCCAAAGTAAAAACAATGTAAAAACAGCCGCTATTTCCAAATCGGTCAATTTCTAGCATTTATTAGCTGTAGCTGTCGGTCCGGCCCCGTCCCGGCCCGCCGACTTTTTCCGATGGATTCGCTGTGGTCAAGCCATGCATGTGACACTGTTGGATATGATATCCCAATGACATAGAAGCATTCCGCTAAGATATGCATAATGTTAGGCAAGACTCCCTGCGGCATTTCTGTCAATGTCTCGCTCAGCACCGGTAATAGGACACTCTAGAGATATGCAGCTGGACCTGTACGCCAACAGATCGGTGGAGACCATTACGATTACATTTTGATAACAAGCAGGTGTTTAAGCGAAAGATGGGCAAGTGTGATCACCCGAACCGAACCCACCGTTGCGCTTCGGTTAAACGAGCCTGGCCGCCAATCTCACACCGCAGTCAAAGCTCGGATCGGCACTGGTTCGCAGAGCTGTTAAACAGCCGGCTCGGCTCGGCCTGGGTTCCAAATCTTGGGCCGGGCAGTCAGCCGCCTGTAGTCAATAAGGTAAATGACGAACCTTTACTTTGTAGCGAGAGGTCGCGGGTTCGATTCGACCCCGAACCATTATGTTTTCTTATTTTTCAATGAGTTCCTTGTGCTGAGAAATGGCTAGTTCAAAAACAAAAATTTCAAAAATAGCCAAAATTTGCTTATTAATTCCTGAAAAACCAGGATCTTGCAGAAAAAGACTTGAAAACCGGCCTGCCCCGGCCCAGGTGCAAAAAAGAAGGCCGGGCCGGGTGGTCAGCTCTGCCGGTGCACACAATTGGGGCCACAGTTGGCCCTGTTCCAAAAACGGCTATTTCGCAAATATATTGAGCCGCCTATTTGTTCTAAGAACTAAGAATCCCGAATTCGGCGATTTATTTGTCATTAAGCCATCAGTTTAAATCCGGACCGCCGCTCCATGTTTCAAACAAGTTTGCTTCTACGTGCCATGTATTTGAATGACTGGGGACAGCCTTGGTAGTCGACCCCACAGCCAAAGATCCTATGGAAGTAAGATACCGCTGCTGTAACCACCAGGCAAATGCATAGGAAAATACCTTCTGCAGATTAGAAAGAAAAGTTAACTTTGGCAGTGATGCTTCTTGAATAACTTTTGCTGTCCCGTGTATTCTAGTAACTCGGTCCATATTGCAAATCTATGAGTTGGAGAATTAAAGGTGTTTAGACAAGAATTAAAGGCCTAGACATAGGGTTTTTGACATTATATCGTTTTTTGAAAGAACTCGTTCTTCTGTGGTAACAATATTCAGACCTATATATACGATAAGTTCTCCGTATTCGAGCAAAGAAAGCTCAAATTTGCGCGCGCCCTTCATTTTGACTCAAAATCGGCGGGGTTACTGTAGCTTTTTGGAGTTTAGCGAACGCAAAACTCTTTTTCGCCGCTATAACTCGCTTCACAATGAACAATTTTTCGTAACGAAAAATCATTCTGCTGTAATATTATTCTTTTTCCACTCAGCAAATTACATTTTCATAAAAATAATTTTTATTTCACATTGCAAGTAGATCAAATGTATCAAAATGTAACAATTGTGTAAACTTTAATTCGTCATTCAATTTTGCGTGTCTTTTTTACTAAAGAAAATGGTTTAATTGTTGAAAAAGTTTGAGTTTTGATGAAAATTTCAAATAAAAACTGTTTTTGAATCAATTTCTGCGATTACAGAGAAACACATGGTCCTTTAAGTGAATTTCGCCGATCCTATAAGACATATGTGAACACTTGATGAACGTCAAGATAAGGTAATGGCAAGCTTGCCGTTTCTTTCTAGAACGTAAACTGCTCCGTTTCGCGAAGAAAACGAATTAAACTGAACAGATCAACCTAACATTAAGATCGAATTGTAAAATTAATATTTTTATGTTCCACTTACGAATGTATCCGTAAGTATCCGTAAGTGGCCCACTTCCTTAAAAAGACCGAAGTAGTTTTCCACTTACGTAATTCCGTCTTCCGTAAAAATATGAATAAGTTACTTCCGTAATTCCGTATAAGTTACGGAAGTAACATGACGGAAGTTTAACGGAAGTATAGTAAAAGATTTTTGATTTTTAATTGAATTTTAAACAACTTTTTACGCGTTACATAGTTTGAGCGCGAGATCTCAGCTACTGTATTATTAAAAAGTTATTAACGCAGCGTCTACTAAAGAATCTAGTGAGAATCTTTTATTTTTTAATGCGGTTTTACACTTTTTCTTTCTAAATTTTTCCCTTTTTACTTCCGTTTTACTTGTTTGATTTATTGATATTGTTCATTTAGGCTGTTCAGGAATGCACACTATAATGTTTACTTCATTTGGAATTTAACTCGCGCAATCGGACTTTTTTAAATGACTGGTCGCCTTTTAAATGTTTTTACTCATAATGCTGTGGGGCCGACTTTTGGAAAAACGACCGGGCCGTTCAAAAATTACTACTGGCCGGCTCGTGAACACCACTGTTTAAGCAGTGTCCGTCCACTCAGTATCAAAATTAACCGATATTACATTAAAATAAATTTGAAAGGGCAACAATGTAGCAATAAACCATGCGTCCCCAATCGCATTTTGTCCTATACAAATTGCCAATGCGAGAATGGCAGGCGGCCGGCCAAACGGCCAAAATGGCCAATAATTTGCCAATGTTCCAAAGAAATTGGTAATAGAGCACATTTTACTCTGATTCCATTCAAATATTATATTTAAATAATTCTATACTTCTTACTTTTCTATTTTTCAAAATTTATCTAAGTCGATTGTCAACCTTGCAAAGTTGATGTTGAAATCATTTTTAAGCTTGCAATCAAGATTTAAAACAAATAAATGAATCTTAATGTGTCAAGGAGCAAACTACAGAAGATTGCACCTTCCAGAATAATTCTGTTTTCCTTCCTCCATTTCAACTATATATTTTCTTTGTTCTTTCAAACAATTTCAAATGAATTTTAAGAAACCAATTACACCCCTGAAGGTTATCAACGCCATGTATGTGCCCCACGGCTAGATTTAGCGTGGGAATGACCAAAATTCAAATTTGTTTGAACAGTGTGGCAATAGCAAACTATGCCATCAATAGTTCATAAACTTGCTTTTCTCGTGTATTTTTCTGTTTAATGTATTGCTCCCAAAGTTGATGCATTTGCCTTCAGATGACTCCTTCACTTCATGCATTATGCTGCAGCAGAACAGCTGTAGCACTAGAAAAAGTTAGAAGCGAGCTAGGTTTGTGCTGTTTTGGTAGCCATATCAATATTCCTCGTTCCAGGAAAAGGTGCTGATGCTCGCAAGAAGGATGTCGATGGATTGACGCCGTTGCACATAGCCGCAACTTGTGATAATCTGGCAGTGTGCCAGTTGTTATTGCACTTTGGCGCGGACATCTTGGTCAAGGATTCCTTGGGTAGAACACCTTTCGATGTATCAACTGGAAACACCAGGATGTAGCTATTCCTAGCTTGCACTGATATTCAATTGCTCCAGTTTAGTTTTTTCACCAAAATGCTTGAGCGGGATAAACGAACACGAAGAAATCTGCTTCGTAGATTGTTTATGTGTCACGCTGGCTCTCCTTCTCCTACACCTAAAAGTTCAACTTCTATTTCGGCAAAAAGCAACTTTCGCCGATCTCTCAACAAGATCCTACGAAGACCCAGTCAGACTTCGGAGGTTAGTGTCAGCAATGAGTTTGATAAACAACTAGACTATTTTTAGGGAAAACAGAATATTTCCATCACAAGATTGTACCCAGTGCTTCCGGAATCTGCTATTGGTTAATCACTTGATGTATATACTAATTAATTGATTAATTATTCAGTTAAATTGTCTGGAAGAAGAGCTAGGACACCAGACGGACTGAACACTCCCAAGGGAGAGATTGCAACTCTGCGACGCTCGAAGACTCCCGACTTTGACCCGTGCCGTCGAGGAGAATTTGAAGAACCCGATACTCCTCGTCGATCAATTAAAAGTACGTTTTCCTTTCTACCAACTGGTATACTGAAGTATATTTTAGAAGGTTCGCAGCCGCGCACCCTGAGATCCAGACAAGCTGTGGTTCCATCTGCACCGCCGCTGTCTCCTGTTGTGGAGTCCGCTAAGCCCAATACCCATCGTCGAGACAACTCCAGGCATGATGTAGACTCCCATCCTTCCGGATCTCTCTATCTGACAGCTGATGACGAAAGTTTTGAAATGCCCCAGTTGGAGGAACGATTAAAGCAGGTATAACGAACTTCATATTTATAATTTCACATTTTCCTCAGATTCAAATATCAAGCGAAGTTAAGACACCTACCAAAGACGATGAAAAGATGTCTCAAATCAAGCGGTTGAAAGATTCGCAGTTGCGCGACGAGTTGCGGAAGCACGGAGTTTTTCCCGGGCCCATGTGCTCTAGGTAATTTGTGGTTTTACACTCATTTGTGCCAATGCCTATTCAGAACTCGCAAGTTGTACGAAAAAAAGTTGTACGTTGCGTCAAGCGGCGAAAATCTTTCTCGTGGAATTACTTATTCTAAGCAGCTGGAACTGGCTTTTAAAGGTATCTTTAATGAAAAGAACGGCAAAGATCTTGATGCATCGGTAGGTGTAGTATATTCTCTGGAAACAAACATTGAAATTATAGGTTAAAGGGTTGTTTGCCAACTCTGGTGTAACCGCTTTTGTGTATCTTCTTCTCGATCCACGTATTTTGGGAGATAGCGACGCATTTTCGCTTAAACAATTTGTGGCTGCTATTTTCTATGTTGGCAAGGGAACCAAGGTGATCTAATTATGATGCTTGCAAAATTAATGATTCATATTTTCAGGCTCGCCCCCTTGCCCATCTGATTGACGCAAAACGTATGCACGATTCAAAATCACCAAAAAAGGTTGGTTCGAATAAAAGGTTTATCATCATATGTATTCGGTTAGGCACTCAGTGAAAAACTAAAGAAGATCGACTGCATTTGGAAATCAGGCCGAGGAATTGTTTTACTGGAGATATCACATACGATATCTGATCACGAAGCGTTCGTCAGGGAAGCAGCATTGTTTGAGGCTATAAAGATAGAAAACCTTACCAATATTAAGGTAATTTGTTTTCCTTTCCTTTTTTTTTTCATCATTAAGATATTTCAAGCACAGTATATATTTATAGGGCGGTGAGTGGCATGGAAGTACCAAAGCATGGACTCCATCAATGAAAGCGGAACTTGGGGTATTCCAGCTAAAACAAGCAATGATTGTTACGAAGGTGTTAGGAGCTCGTCAGGTATTTCCCGATTCACTTCCCGAACCATTTGTTACCATGCGGAAAAAATAGAAATTGTTGTTTTTGATCTAGTCTATGTAGTTATTACTTTAATTTATTAGAGGCCAATCTGTACATTCTACCTATGTCTTTCACTTAAGTTATGTGTATCTCTTTTAATTTTATCATGTTATGTGTCTATTCGAAACGCTCAGTTTGTTATTCTTTCGAAATATATTGTAAATGCATTATTTATTATTTTCACCGTACGACGGTTTATTTTTGTGTAATGAAGATTCATGTTTGATTATTTGTTCGTTCATCATCACGGGGATAGCTACCATAACTATTGGAAAATATTCACTGTCGTAAAGTTACAATTCTTCTTTGTTTGAGATGCCGCGTCATTCGTCATTTCGGGATTCATTGCGAAAATTGAAGCCCTCCGGGGTCATACCGGCTGAACAGTTTCCGGTTGATATTTCGACTTTAGTCGTTCCATCGTTTGAGTGTTTCGACCAATCTATTAACATTCGGGAGTTTGTAGTTAATACGTCCATCATAACAATATATATATTTATAGCGCTTGTGAGAAGCTAGACGATGATGTGGAAATCGGGGACCGAATAATTGTCAAAGTCAAACGATTTGACTCTGCTGGGGTGTTTGTTAAGCCCATATGCTTTGCGTCCAGAATAAAGCGAGATTTGGAGATACTCAAACTTCAGGTATGATTCATGCCCATTTACAGTTATGACCAGGGCTTAGAATTTCACGGGCGAAAATTTGAGCTGTCGGCCCGGGTAAGGATAATTTTCATGAAAAAATCGACTGATTCAGGTGAACATTTTAATAAATAGTATCCAAGAAAATTAATAGGTGAAGATTATTGCATTTCATGTTGTTAATGCCGAAAAATATCACTAAAAACTAACTTTTTTTAACAATATCCGCTAAAACAATATTCGGCCTTTTCCCAGCCCTGGTTTTGACGTCGTTTCTTTTTAGTGGATTGCTCCAATGTCGTCTTTGCGGAGAGTGCAGGAGAATGAATATTTGACTGCAATCGTCATCGCCACCAATCCAATTAAGATTGAACTATCAGAGGTAATATTTATGATTCAGCATTTGGACAACAGTTATTACCGTTATGAAAATAAGTCTGTCAATTGAGGTTCCCCCAATTCCGGAGTCTAATCTTCCAACATACTTTAGGTGAGTTATTTTTCTTCACTATATCTGCTAATTCATTTTGCATTTTAGAAACGGAAGAGATCTGGAAAAGGACACATCATTGCGAAGATTTTTGAAAAATAAGCGAGAAATGAGGAATCCGTATTTGCCATCGGTTCTGGGATTTCCTACAAGTTCTTCGTTCTCCTTCCTCTCGATTCCCCACATAGAAACTGTAAATTCATCGCTATTTATTATGTAATTATTTCATCTAGGATTGTTTGGAAACAGCAAAACGAATGCGGAAAGTGCAAGATCACGATCTCGCCATGGAATCGGCTTCAAAAGGTGTAGAAGAGCTGAAATCTGGAAATCGAATGGGGGCAATACAGATGTTCAACAGCGCCATTGGAATTGATCCAACCTGCACGGAAGCCTACGTTGCTCGAGGAACCGCGTGAGTAGTTGTTGACAACTGACTGGTCACAATTCCGCATTTATCAACCAGGTTCGCCAATGATGGACAATATGAGTTTGGAGAGAAAGATTTCGAATCAGCTCTTTCTATTGATCCAGATCATAAGAATGCAAACACCTACCTTCTCGAAACGCTAATTTCACATGCTAATATGTACGTTTATCCCAGTTACGTTTTACACTAGTTGTTTTTAGGAAAGAAATTGCGGGTGATTTGCCAACGGCAAAAAAATTGTTGGAGAAGGCATCACGTTTGAAAAACGATAAACGCATCGATGTTGCATTGCAAAGGATAGACAAGAAAGAGAGAAAGGCAAAGGAGGCCGCTAGTTAGTTTTTGTTCTTAAAAGTGTTTGTAGTAAACTTGTTCATAGTTTGTCTTACTATTTCATATCAATAATCAATTTGCAGATGATGTAATTGTGATATCTGACGAAACTGCAAATAACCGTAATAAGGCTAAGAAGGTTGAGAAGGTAGATACGGCAAAGAAGAAGGCGGACAAAAGGAAACTACAAGAATTTGAGGATTTTATTAAGCAGTTGAAATCCTCCAAATAAACTCCTGAAATCACTTTGTATTTTAATAATATTAAATAGTTTGTATGTTGTTCTGTTGAATTTTCCTGTTTTGGTTTGAACCTTCTTACCTTTTCATCTGCTGTCTTTTTAATTTCCCTTACTTTACTTTTTTTTTGAAGATGCCCGACACAGTGTGCTTGTCTCGCTGTCTTTGCATTCATTCTAAGATGCAGCTGGTTGACATGACTATATCTTCACTTCTGCTTCACCATGGGTTTATTCCGGAACCAATCTGCCGAATATCCAATCCGGCTCCAACGGGACTTGAAAAAACCATTCAAGGAATTGGCTGTGTGAGTATTCTAGTTCATTTTCTTTTTATGCAATTATATTTAGGTTCAACAGGAGCTGCGGGCTCTTTTTCGCTCGAAGCATCGCTGTTCAATAGAGCAGATCGTTATTAAAATAGGACCGAATCCCTATAAGTCAACATCTTCTTATAGTGAGTGGCATATCTATTTTCCAGCATATTCGCTTTATTAAAGGTATTCCTATAAACATCTGCGATGGTGACGAAACTGACCGACACAACTGCGGCTCTCCCTGCCAAGATCTTTCAATACAAGAGCAAAGAAAAGTCAACCTACTATTATTCAGGGTACAGTTCATAGTTGTATTTCTTCATTTTAACTTTTTCTGCAGAAGTTTCCACCCGAGGAAGCCCGTTCTCATGGACAACGTGTTTTCATATATGCACGCGTGTCTAACAATATCACGGGGGAAAACTTTAATATCGACGAATGGTATGTAAAGGCAATGTATGTATTGTAAATGAATATCTTTTTAGTAGTAATGATATTTCGGAAGAGAAGACAGTAAAGATCGAATTCAACCATCTGGAATGTGACAAAGAGTCGTCCACTGTTGGCCAGCTCAGATGGATTCGTCTTACGCCATTTATTGTTCAGGGAAAGTGCTAGTTTTTTTAAATGTTCTTCGTATCATATTTCACTGTCACTTTGCCATTTTGTTGATTTTTTACAGTTTTACTGAATTGAGATCTCTTTTTATGATTCCTTATTACGATTTCATTGTGTTCTCAATACTAATTAGATCTCGCAGGTTTTTGAAAACAATAAAATATTCATATGTTTATTATTATTTATGAGTCTTCATATGACGATGCAAATTGCCGGATTGTGTGAACCTCATTTGACAGAGGGGGCATCCATACGGTTTCATGCCTAAAACTTATGTTTGCCATTCATCGTATACTGTGGTCATTTCGTATTTTTTACAATTTAGTTGATTAGTTTGTCTTTCATGCTTACCAGTATGTGTTCTCAAATGTTTCGTGAGGGTGCTACTATCGGTGAATGCCTTGTCGCAATGCTTGCACGGGTACGGTCGTTCTCCTGTGTGAGTTCTAAAACAACAATTTGGTTTTGTAGTTTTTTTCGAAATTTGGTTGCATCAGGTCTTTCTAACCACCATGTTATGGACAGCTAGCTTTTGCAGCAGTGAATAATTCTGCTTGAGATTATAGTCTCGATGTTAATAATAGGGATTAGCCGGATATCAATTAGGCTCAGTTTTGGTAAGGTGGCTAGGGTCAACCAGAGCTGACAGGTGATTTCACACGTTTAGTTGATCGATCACAGGTTCTTTGTTCATAATCGATATAGTGATTAGAGTGGGATGTATTGTAATGTTTTCCATTTGTACTAAATAGCTAATCTTCTAAACTTAGCGGAGCCTATTATCAGTGTTGGGAATTTTGAAATGGGTCGATTTTGTAAAATGTATCCTGTATTAAGCGGATATCGCATAACCGTAGTCCAGAGTTTGGTTTTTTTTTTGTTTACCTTCGATGTGTTACCAGGGAAGAGCTCTGTGAAAACGGTCGATTACAAACGGAGCATTCAAAGGGCTTCTCACCTGTAAATACACCCTTTTTGTTGTATACATATATTTTTAAAAGTCTAGCCCTGATATCCTTGGTACGAAAAGTTTGGACCATTTTCAGTAAACTTCTGTTTTTCCGTACGAAACCATGATTACGGTAGCTCTGACGCTTTCTGATTCTGATTAAAGCTTAAAAACAACATGTTTACCAATAAAATTTCACGAAGATTAGTTTATTCAGTGGAAATCTGGGAATTTCATCACACGGAATGGCGACCAATCAGCGACGAGCGCGTACAGTAAGCCAACTGGTGCGTATAATCGATATGGAAAAGGTAGCGGATAAATATAAAGTTTCTGTTGATTAGGGTTTCAATTAGGTTGCAAGTTGGTTTATTCTGGTGGCAGATGAATTGAGCAATGATTTTACATTAGAACCGACCCGTAGCAGGGATAGCTTAATTTTGTAGCTCTTACGTGCTTTAAGCGAGGAATAATTGTTAGAGAGCTCAATGTTTACGATAAGGGATTCGAAACCCATGTTGGTGGAAACAGTTCGATTTTTGTTAATTCCAGTTTTTAGTGGTCACCCTAATTAATATGATAACTTACCCGTATGCACCCTCCGATGAGCTGTTAGATTGGCCGCTTGAGAAAACGACTTTCCACAAATCTAAACCATAACCTTAATATTCTCGTCTTGAACACTAGAGCGCGGTTCAATTTACAGCTTCAATAAGAAGAATAGGTAGTTCCATAAGATATGGATAAGATAGAAAGTGAATATATGATCGGTTAGAGATGTACGTATTCTGTGGATTCGTCAGAAATGTGTTGAGGAGCTAAGAGACTTTCAAATTGGGGCTAACAATAAGTAAGATCATTTTCTCGCAGCAGATCCAAGGATTGTCTCTATATTCTGTAGTTTGTTAACGAACTAACCTGGCAATTGAACGGCTTATTTACCGTAGACTGTTCGCGCTGGGATTTATATTCTACGATTTTTTCCTCATGTTCAACAGCCGGTAGGTATGGCGATGGTCTGGAAAAGTGATTTATTGTTACGATAGTTCATTAGAATCGTGTATAATTGTATGTTAACCTAGAGCAATCGCAGCCACTGGCTCGTCAAGTATCAGAAAAAATAATAGCTTTCACTTCCCGTCAGCCGTATCAGAGACTTTAAACAACTGAGCTCTTTTTTAACCTAAAAACTATTATGCCAACTTTATTGTTAGTGATAGTCTATTTAAACGAATTCATTTGCATTTTCTAGTATTTGTAATGTAAAAATCCTGTCCTAATTAGTATATAACTGACTGCATAATTTCAACTCAAAACGCACTCAAATATTCTATAACTATTGTGCAGTTGAGTCTGATCAAGTGTCTGTGTTTTCCAGTCATTCTGCTGCAGAACCGGCGAAGCCCAATCGGATCTCCAACCATAAGGAACTCTGGAATAGTCTAATTATTAACCTTCTGCGGAAAAGTTCTGAAACTAACAATAAGTGTTTAAGAAAAATTAGCTAACAATGCGAAATCCGCTAGCCAGCCAGCTAGCTGCCAGCACCGATCGCCTGTCTAAAAAGGTCTGGAATGCGCTTGATTCTTAATTTATTTCTTTATTTCAGTTATGATAATAGAAGGTTTCATTGGAGGTATTCCACCCACCGAGGTCTTCTCATTTGGAAAACCGAAATAGAGCCCCTAAGAAAACCTACATAGTTGGTTCGGACTGGTGCGTATGGATTAGTGATGGATCTACGGGAATCTGTTGATGGTAGAACTGATCGTATTGATTTGGATGAATCGGTTGTGCAACCTGTGGAATATAGGAAGAAGAAAAGAATTCCTGATCATACATAGGGTACGCCATACTGTATTCTGCACACCTCAACCTGCGATCCTAAGGCTTCACCACACGGCCCCCTTCTTAATCCTAATCCAATGATTATTACTTTCGCAAGTGAAACCATTTCACACACAAATTACGGCTTCGTATAGATAACACGTGAATTAGCCCTGGAAAACATTCAAAGTAATGGCAACATGAAAATTTTTGGATCATGCCCGGAACAAACTCAGCTTAAAATTTGCCTAACGTTCTGTAGGCATATTTACCAAGAGCTTTGAACAACATTGCCAAAGGTGCATTTTTTGAACAAAAATGAGTGAAACGTTTACGAGACCTTTATTACTCTGTCGATCATTCGATATCTATAGTACAAAATTCCAAATGGCAGTAAAACAATAAATATGAACACTTTACACAAAATCTACACGTCTGCAATACACGATAAATATTCCCGGAAAACAAATCTACAAACTAATTATAAAACTTCTTTCCACTCTTGGCCATGTCTCGTAGTGATTGGCATGGGGCGAATTGCTCGGCGTTGTAGGCATCAGCATACTTATTCATTGAAGACACTAGCTTGTCGGCTCCATAGAGGTCGACAAAACGGAATGGACCTCCCCAGAATGGTGGGAATCCAATACCAAATACGGAAGCAATATCGCCATCGCTCTGAAAAAAACATATGAATACTTAGACAACTAGTGCAGATTCTTACAGGGCTGGCCAAAACACCTTCTTCAAGGCAAAGCATAGCTTCGTTTATAAAACGAGACACCAAACGCAATTGTTGATCAGAAGTGGAATTACTGAAAACCGTGTTTAGTACTAACGAGAACGATCGGAAGCTCACCAGTTAGCTGGAGCTACCAATTTATAATTCTGAAGAATCTTTGTGGCGTCATCATTTACTCGTTTGCTGCCCTTCTTTCCGTCACCATATATATAAATTCCTTAAGACATCAATTGACTGAGGACGCTAGCAATGAATTACCCTTTCCATTTTTTCGTCCCAGGTAGCCAGCCTTTATCAAGGAAGATAGAAGCTCTGTGGATCCGCCTTGGACTCTTGGCCCAAGTGCCTTGCCCAAATAAACGCCAACATGCTCAGCAACATCCAATCCAACCTGATATGAAATTAGGTTTTCATCTGCGAAATATACTTACCTCATCAGCAAGTGTAGCGAGTCCGACTGGGAAACCGAAATCTTTAGAGAGTTTGTCCACTTGGTTTGGACTAACGCCCTCCTGCATAAGTCTCATTACTTCAGCCTGCATTGGGGCCAAACAGCGCACGACGAAGAATCCAGGACAATCCTGCAATTTTCATACTACGATAATACTCCATTGCTAGTGTACAAACCTTAACCACAACGACCATTTTTCCTTGCTTCAGTCCTATTTGAGCGGCGGTAGCTAAGGTTTCCTTGGAGGTTCCATCATGAACAATAATTTCCAATAACTGCATCTTGTCGACAGGTGAAAAGTAATGCATGCCAATAACCTAGAATAAACAAGTCATCAAAAGTTGATTCAAGAAAGATACTTTATCTGGTCTTGAAGAAGCCTTGGCAATATCTTTGATGGGAAGGGCTGATGTATTGGATGCAATGATCGTATGCTAAATATAAAACCATAAGGAAAATATGTTTTAAAAAAACCTTTCCAACAACGCTTTCGATCTGCTTTATAACTTTGTGTTTCAAAGCCAAATCTTCGAAGACGGCTTCAATAACGATATCAGAGTCTTTCATTGATGAGTATCCTGTAGAGGTTACCAAGTTCGAAAGAATCCTACAAAAATAATACCAGTAGAATGCGCATAGTTCATATATTTACTTCTCCTTTTCCAAAAGACTAATCTTTCTTCGCTTTTGCTGTCCATTCAGTTGAGTGTGAATCTGGTTCAAACCTCTATCCAGACCCTAAAACGAATTAAGAAAATAAGCAATTAATATTTCTATACCTGTTGATTCATGTCGAGTAAAACACATTTGACGCCTTTGTCAATTGTAACATTGGCAATTCCTGCACCCATTAGACCAGCACCCACAACAGCCACCTCCCTAAAAATAAATTGTTGACAAGCACTGTCCGAATTAGGATACTATCGGTGAAACTGAGTAATAAATTAGGCAAGAGTGAATTCACGGCCACACCGGGGTCAAAAGAGTCTGGTGGAATTGTACGACATTAGGTAACGTACTTTACAGGTAGGCCTTGTCCATATTTATTTTTCTTAGCGTCGGTTGATCCATTGAAAAGCCCAATCAATGCAGATGACTGATAGGATTGAGTTAATTCACCGAAAGCCTATAACTATTAACTTTAATATCTTGAGAGAGATAGTGGCAAACCTTGGCTTCTTGTGCGTAGCCTTCATCAGAACCTTTGAGAACACCAGTTCTAATAACATCAAGAATTTTTAGCGGAGCAGGGTAGTTGCCAGCTGTCATTTTCATAATCTAAAATTTAAAATAATATACAATACATGAAAAAAAACAACCTTCTCACGTGCCATTTTCATGACAACGTTGTCCAGTACAACACCTGTTTTCATTATTGTTTGGGTGACCTTTTCAATAAAAGGCTTTTCTCTATTAATTTTCAACGATCCCGAAGATAAGTTGCGTGCGGTTTCGATAGCTACCTTTTCCAAGTACCTAAAACAAACATTTGGGCAACAGGTAAAACAAAAACCATACTTATGAGTGTTTTCAGAAGCAGGGCCGAGGCCTTCACCAAGAGGTTGAACTACTTGATCTACCAAACCCATTTTCTTAGCCTGAACAAAAAAAGTTAAGAAAGAAATAAGCAAGAAAAACCTTGTCGGCTTTCACTCGTTTGCCTGTTAGCATCATATCCATAGAATTTTGGAGAGATACTAGCTTGGGTAGGCGTTGAGTTCCACCGGCTCCAGGTAGAAGCCCAAGCATAACCTATAAACAACAACGTTGAGAGGAAACAAAAATGAAATAGTACCTCGGGAAGAGCAAGTTGAGTTTTCTTGTCATTAACCGCGATACGATAATGACAGGCCAGAGCGAGTTCTAAACCTCCTCCGAGACAGCTACCCATTATAGCAGCAACAACTGGTTTCTTAGACTTCTCGAGACGGAAAAACTCTTCCTGGCCGCCTTTCGAAATTGCTTCGCCTTCGGAAGCGGATTTAGCTTCTTTTAGCATATTGATATCTGCACCAGCTACAAAGCTGCCAGGTTTACCGGACATTACTACAACAGATTTCACCGATTCATCGTTTTCAATCTAAATAATTAATAAATGTGAACTAAAATGAACAATACTAACACTTTCGAAAGCGGTTTTCATGTCTTTTGATACTGCCTGATTGAGAGTGTTTTCTTTGGCATTCGGAACATCAATTTTAAGAACAGCAACATCTCCATGCCTCTCCACCCTAACGGTCGCTGAAACATTAATGTACGTGACATTGTGTACAGTGTCAGTTTGCGTGTTTAAGTAACTGCTGCCAAATGCGAATGACTAAATATGAAATGACGATCGGACAACACGAAATAATACTGATTTTTTTGATTTTAGAAAAAAACAAAGAGAAACATAAATTACATGTACGTTTAAATCAATGCTACCAACGTGGAACGATAGCGAACTTACACTGACGTAGAGCAACTGAAGAGGAGATACCGCGCACGAAACTAGCTGTAAAATAAAGAATGTCATATTGGAACATGGGACAAAAACTCACCGCCGGTAGGTTGTGTCTTTAATAGCAGGCGGCAGAACATAGCCCTAGAATTTCAAAATTGAATACTGAAGGCTCAATAATAACAATGAAATAATGTGGAACAAGTATCTCGATATTCGTGTTATACAAGAGATAACCGATATAATACAATGTGCAAGGTACAAAGTACACTCAGGCAGCAACGTGCGCATTCCAAGTGCGCGTACGAACGTAAATAAGATGGCCTCCAACCAAAACAAAAAAAATGCAAACTCGCTTAGTTCGGAAATTATTTTATTGTCACAAAATAGTTACACTTATCAAACAGAGATTAACACAAAGAGATTATCAAAATCGAGAAAATAATAGCAATAGGAACATGTATTTCGTGAAATACAATAAAATCAATTCGAGCTGACCAGTGTATAGATGAGTCTAAAATCAAATTTTAAATTGGAGGGAGAAATAAAACTTACGCGTATAAGTAATAGAAGAAAGAAATGAGGTAGAAAGCAAGTTTCACCCAGCTGGCCTTCAAGGCAGCGCTTAGCTCCCGTTGGTTAAGGATGGTAGTAGGATCATAGATTCCAGGTCCCGACATTACTGGGCGACGCATATACCTCAAAAATGAACCATGTTTCATACAAAGTGACACTAACGTTGCAATATGATATACAGCCAGTGGCAAGTTCATAATAATGGCAAACAGTTGTCCAGAAAGAATGAAGAGCACAGTGAATATTATGTGGATAGCATATTCGGGAAGGATGAGCTAAATTGCAAATGTAAACAAGTTGGTGTCAATGTAAACCTGATTCAGATTCCGGCACTGCTCTATGGGATTCTTGTAGTCGGTCTTCAGCTCATCAATGCAGATTACCTATAAATGCACACTGAAAAGGAAGGAAGAAAAACAAACCGTGTAAATTGCAAAGAAGATACAAAATCCAACGGCTAGAAGAGCAATCAAATAAGCCAGCGCTGCGAACGTGAACGCCATTTCTGATGACTACCTAAAGTCCGAAATATGGAGCAATTCAGTTCCAACGAGATCTAAAGGCGGGAAACAATAACTGGATATCTGAAAAAAAATTTTGATGTTTTTTACACTGCGGCAAATTTCCTTGACTGAACAAAACGTCTGTATAATATATGTTTATGTTTTTTATATGTTTTTTCCCCCGAGTCATTCCAAACTATAAAAAACAGTGCTGCGTTAGAAAACATATTCCAATGTTTGTGCATTGCTTTTAGTGGTATACCGGTATATAGCCCCATATGCAAGATTGACGGTATATCTCACTCGTAACCAAGGTAACCATGGAAACCTAGCCTAATCTAAAACGAGTAACCCATGTTATAGTATGATAGTCTAGTCTTATAACAGTTGATCAAGGTTCCTGTACTAGTATAAGAAAAATGTTTGATTAGTTGCCAGAATTGTTCAAGCCAGGCAAAGGTAGTAGGTGATAGAAATAAATCACAAGTATAAAAATTTATGTGTTTCAAATATTAATATTTTTATTGCAAATGTGAGGGCCTTCTATCAAAACGTCTAGGCCCGGGCCGGCCCTACTATTGCGAAATTCCAAATTTTGGAGCAGTATTGATGGGTTTCGAAAGTGAGGGCCGGCCCTCTTTTTACAAAAGTACGGCCCGGGCCGTGTCACTTTTCCAGCCCTGGAGGAGGATCCTTACTCGCCAATATGTTAGAAATGCATAGTGGTTAAATAACCTTAAAACAGTTTTCTCTGTAGTACATCTGAATAATATTTATTATTACATCGAATGACTCATAAAACAAGTAACAAAATGAGTTTATGTCTTCAAACCAACAACGCGACCGTTGGTATCGCTCCTATGATAGTCTGAATCAGATTCTCCGAGTAAAGCGGAAACCTAAATGTATAAACGCATCTCTAACAATGAGTAAGCAGAACTACCTCTTCATACTGGACGTCTGCAACAACACCTGCATCATCTAATCCTGAGATCAGTAGAGGTTGGTAGGCAGAATCCAATTCTCTCGAATGGTAAAGCCTATCCCGTTCTATACTACTAGAGGCTAGAGGCAGGTAAATGAATTTCTTCCAGATTCCAAGCCCAGGAATATATCTGCAACATTTTATAAACTCTGAGAAAAATGATTCTCTCACCTAATCGAATTTTTGTGAAAATGAATAGGACATAAATAGTGTCGTCCTTCAATTTCTAGACGATCAAGTAGTCGGGTTTTCAGCTAAAAAGGGAATGAAGTATGAACAAAAGTGATGCGTACGAAATGATCTCTGCACAAGGCATCGACCCAAAGTCTTCTTTTTTCTTCATCTTCAATAGGAAAGGGAATCATATTTGCTCCCAACTGACGATCATTGCACTGCACACATTGTAGTTCGACGTTAACGACCAGTCTTCGTTCGGCAATAATACTATATGGATCCTAAAACTGATTTAATTGTGAGGACCAAAAAAATGACTAACCATTTCCGGCAAATGTGAGCGACATATTTTACAAGGATGAATAGCGAGCTGCTCAACGCCTTTTTTCAACAACTAAATAATAATAATTTGAATAACTCATCAAACAACTACACAAACCGTTTTATCTCCGGAAAGAACCTCAACCAGTAGAATGCGTTCGGCCTGGTTACTGGGATGTCGGATTTCTACCAAGTCATCATCGGGGGACCATGTATCACAAAGAGGACATTTGACAAGAGCATGAGGACCTCGAGGAGTTATGTCATATTCCGACAAGCCCTTCAAATACTTGGATTTAAAAAAAGCCAAAAACGTCTTACAAGAGGCAGAGGTGTAGCTGCTTCATTGAATTCAATGCAATCATCTTTCTCGACAAATGTATCCGAACAAAAATGATAAACACATATTTTGTACCTCGTAGCTCTGGGACGAATCAACCGCTCTCGCAACTAAAAATATTGTTGTAATTTAAATAAATGATGAAATCCAACCCAAGACCACCTCTTTTCCGCAGACTTGTTCATAGATGGAAGTGATGTTAAACTTCGTATCCAATTTCGCCTGAAAACAACATGAATCAAAGTAACAATGCGGAACGAACCTAGCCAGTGCTGAAGTAGGGAATGGTAGCAACAGATTGGTATCGCCCAAGTCTTCGTCACATATTACACAATATGACTGTATCCACTCCGCCATTTTCTCATGTAAATGCTGAATGAAAACGAGTTGCTGAAATATTAAATAAGCAAACCCTATATGATAAATGAGCTTCGCAAATATTGATAGGACAATAATGATAAGATTCGTTATAATCTAAATCATTCTTGCGTTTCATCCACAGAACTTTCATTGACTCTTCGAAATCACGAGGCCAGTTCATTATTTCCAGCCATTTTCTATGCTTGGGCCTGAAAACATAACAGTGATATGAAACGGAACGACTTCATACTCGTCAAATGGCCAGGTACGCGGCCTATACTCCTGCATACTCTTGTCAGACGCAACTACCCTACTGCAGACCTGGCAGAAACGAGCACTGTTCACTTGAGCGCCCAATTCATTCATCTAAAAGTAAAAATAATAAATTCATTACTAAAGATGCGAACCTTCTGTAATGAATCAAATTCCTCATCACTGTCATCTGAAAATTCCACAGGTGTGAACTCATCCTTATCCTCTTTGGGAACGTATTCATTAGACAGTAATGACCTATATTACTCAACTATTTGTCATTAAGATTGTTGACTCGGTACCGTTCTCTGTGATTTTGAGTGAAGTCGTCGCCGAGCGGTGCTGCATACATGCCGCCATCAGCCAGATCTAAAATAAAAGAAGATAATATCTAATTCCGCTACCTATTACTACCGTCATCGTAGACAAATTCTTCGCCTTCGTCATAATCATAGTATTGAGGATAATGTCTCCTCATTCGTTCAGGAAGGTAACGGTAATTATCTACCTAAAATATTGAAAGATAACTAACTAAGAGATTATTAGCTTACCCGGTATTCCTTCTTCAAAAATTCCGTTCGGGACATTCTGGAATCCATATGACGCGACAGAATGGTATCACCATGATTAATCATGTATACTCTTGGTCCTTGTTTATCCTGTTCAGTGAGCTATAAAAACTGTCATATATATAATTTAATTTGAGACCTACGTGCGGATCAGGAATAGCGTCCTTTCGGAGTCGCCATTCTCCAAATTGATTTATATCGAAATCATTGTCGGAAAAGTGGTAATCACACAAAAATCTTGAGGATCCATCCTTCAATTTATCCACGAAGGAACTAGAATGAAGAAAAAAATAGTAGTAGGCAAGTGAGAAAAGAACATACATTTTGTCTTTCTCTGATAAACTGTCACTCAACGATTTGATCCATTTGTATCTGAATTCCAAGATTAATATTTAATATTTAACGCATTTAAGATTAAGAGAAGTATTTGATAGAACAGTAATATTCACCTTCTACTCCTGGTTCTTGTAAAAGGCACCATGCTGCGAAGAGGACTTTTAGCGGAACAAAATACGCAATCTAACTCAAGAGAATCGAAATCAAAGGTTTCATCGTCGTAGATTGAGTAGGTCTGAAAAAAAAACTTCACCATATATTAGTCATATACTCACGTCTGGGTTAAGTCTCATATCTGTCGGGAGCAGCTCGCGATTCTTAAGGTGCTCTGAACCGACAGGAAAGTGAATTTTGCAGGCCTCGCCACAGTGTGCGGCATCTGTGAACGCCTCCCGAACCCACAATTCAGCCGATCTTTCAGCGTCCAGATTCAATCTTAATATCCATATGCGGCGTAACTAAATATACATTTTTCAAAATCTTTAAAAAAGGAAACTAACTCTATGTTCACTTGGAAGACTGCGCAAGTTAGATAGAACCTTTTTCTTACAAATCTGGCAATATTTCGATATGTCATTGCGCTTGACATAATCTTGATTTTTGTATCGATTGTAATATCTAAATTTTTCAGTTGATGTAGGCAATTGTGAATAAATTTACCTAGTCGCATTATAATCTATTGCCTCTGGATTGGCCTTTTTTCTTCTGGGTTTCCTAAACAAAATCGTGAAACTCAATTAGGTTAGAAGCAATACCCAAGAACGGTGAATGTGTCGTTCTCAACGTTATGATCTTCGACAAACTCGATTTCAACATGCTGTAATTGAATTGTATAAATAACCTAGTAAACGGAAATAGCCTACCTCCACATCCAAATCATCTAGAGGTTTCGTAAGAGATTCCGGAACAGTCAGATTACTGAAAATATAATTGTAAAAATAAGATAAATATGTCGCGAACCTTGGATCGTCGTTTGGAACTTCGACTTTTACTTTGGAACATCCAGGCTCATCAGAAACTTCTACAAATTGCTTTGAAATACGTTTTCTTTTAGGAGGCATGACCTAAATTCTAATTTTAATATATTTTTATTATCACTATGTAGTTACAAAGGGACTATCCCGTTTCCGAACTGGCAATTACTAATGAGTAATTGAGTACCAAAATCCACATTTTTGTAATCATTTTAATTTTTAAAATATCCCTGCCTACCATATCTATATATATAAACAAGAAAAAAATATAAAAATTTGGTTTTTGATACTCAATTACTCAATAGTAATGGTCAGTTCGGAAACGGGATATTCCCGTTAAAAAAAATGTTCAAGTTTTCCGTGTAGTTGTGGTATATGTATGAATTTAACGGTATACCTACATTGTCCACAAATTGGTTGCTGGGGCATCATATTTTTATGATCGTTTCATTAGATCAATCATGGAATACAATTGAAAGATATGACAGAAGTCAAAATTTAAAGGTACAACAGGGAAGTCCTTTAAAATGAGAAGCCCCAGGCCTTTAAAATAGGCAAACAAAACATGGACCGTGTTGCAAATCGCTTGCTATTTAAGTCGTGAAGTCACTTTTTTACTATAGTCATGAATAAACCTGTATTTAAACTTCAAATCTCACATAAATCTTGGTCAGTACAAACTTCACGATTAGTCGAAATTACAAGAATTTTGTTGCGAAAGTGGTGGTGTTAAAAAGACGCAAGAATAATAAACAACAAACGCGGCAATCGAAGCACTTAAAATTTTGAATATTTTCGAGAATAGCAGATTAGTTAAATTGTTGAATTTCTTTTACACCAAAAACAAATATTGAAGAGTAATATACAATGTAGGACTATAGGATCTCGGCCCGGGCCGGCCCTACTGGGCCCCACTATTGTCCGACAGCTGCGTATAGGCGGGCCTGCTTGGGTCCCCTTGGTTCAACCGTGATTCCAAACTTGAGCAGAAGTAAAATTTAAACTTGCGGAAAGGGAATGTTCGAAACTTGATTATTTGGTGCCACCTTCTGAAAACCTGTAATTGATTTCTTTAAATCATTGAGCATTTACAGAATGGAAGACGAATTGGTCCCTTGCCTGGAAGATTGGAAACGAAAAGGTATTTAAGATGCCTGTAAACTATCCAAAACCATTTTATTAGGGTTGAGTCTGTATGATTTTCAAAAGGACGGTATAAGGCAAATGCTGAAATGGAAGGCAAATAAGCACGGTGGAATCAATGCGGATGAGATGGGCTTGGGAAAGACTTGTCAAGTAGGTAACTCTTCTTCGTGACGACATAAAATGTTTATTTTCTGGCGATAGTAACTATGCTGAACTTGAGCAAGTTAGAAGGTGGTAAAGGTGGCCCATTTCTTGTCCTCGCACCCCTTTCTGTTTGTCAGCAATGGGTCGATGAGATTCTACGGTAAAAACTTGTGTGTAAGCTGATTTTATAACTTATTTTTAGTTTTGGATGCGGCATTTTATCGCCTGTGAAGTATACTGGAACTGCTGATGAACGACAGCAAATCCTCTGCAACACACCACGATTGGAGGGAAATACTGTGTTTATAACTGCTTTCCATGTAGGATCTGCGTAGTCTAGCTGTCTATTTTCATAAATTTCAGCTCTTTCGAACGGAAGCGCCATTAATTACTGAATTACAAAATAAGTCTTATCCGTTCAAAGCGGTTTTCGTAGATGAAGCACAAAACTTGAAGAACTATAACTCGCAGGTATCAATGGTTTTAAAAGAGGTTTGTAGAATATAATTTATTCAAGGTATGGAATTTATAGATCCGTCACTCGACAATATTTTACCTTCTGACGGGTACACCAATTCAAAATAATCTAAAGGAATTATACAGTCTGCTATGTTTCTGTGATCCGGTTTGCTATTTTTCCCCTTATTATTTTTATTTGCCTCCTAGATGAGATTTTCCGACGCCGATGAAGATTTCAAAGCATTTGAAAGAAATTACGCCAATGCGGTAACAGATTTGAAAGATCTTCTCGATGTCTATATGATCAGAAGAACAAAAGATTTAGTATATGATAGCCTAACAAAATTGGATCAAGTATACTAACCATTAATATAGTCATTTCATTAGCTTATTACAGGTTGTTGTTTACCATTATATGACAGATTTACAAAAGAAGCTCTACGTTGATATTATTAGCAAAAATCATAGTTAGTGGAAATATTTTTCAACCTACATACTCGTTTCTCAGCATCCTTCAGGGAAGCAACGGGATCGGCTAAGAATCAGCCACTGTTGAACGTTTTAATGCAATTGAGAAAGTGTGTGAACCATCCTTACATGTTTGAAGGTAGTTAGAATGAGTACGTTTTCAGAACCTTTATTAAGGAGTCGAGCCTGAACCTTTCACTGAAGGCGAACATTTGGTCGATGCAAGTGCAAAACTTTTGGTTAGTAGCGTGTCATTATGTTTTTGAATCTAAATTTACCTTAGGTTCTGGATAAACTACTGATGTTTCTGAAGAGCAGAAAACATAGAGTTTTAATATTCAGTCAGTTCATTATGGTTCTCACAATATTGCAGGATTACTTAGAAATGCGTGGTTTGTTGCGATGATAGTTTCGTTTTTATATATGTTTTTTGCAGGTTTCAAGTTTGAGGTCATCGACGGGACAGTGAAATCCGATGACCGCACTGCTAGTATACGGCGGTTTCAGGATACTTTATCACGTATGATTCTCACCCATAGTTATATACAGTATAATGTAATTTAGAAACCAACAACGATGATGCTTTTGTTTTCTTACTCTCGACCCGAGCTGGTGGTGTAGGATTGAATCTGACTGCCGCTGATACTGTCATTTTCATGGACACAGACTGGAATCCACAAGCGGACATCCAGGCAATGGCTCGCAGCCATCGTATTGGTCAAAAAAAGTATGATTATTCAGATACTGACAATAATACATTTTTCAATCCAGGCCTGTAAGAGTTATTCGATTGATCGGTAAATTCACTGTGGAGCAGGTTGTTTACAGCCGATCCGCAAACAAGCTGGAGTTATCCAGCAAAGTTATGGGAGATGAAGGTAGAACTGCATTAATGTAATTCCAATGCTTCATATCGTTTTAGCGGCAACAACTTCGCATGTAGATATATCCGACATGATCAAGTCGGGATTGGGAAGACTTGCAATTCATGATCCGTTAGATTGGGTGAGTTTAAACAAATACTTCTTAACCATTACTATTTATAGTCGGATCACAAAATTCAATCCATAATCGGTGACACAGATTCAGATGGGTGTTGGTTACCCAGAAACCATGAAGAACTCGTAACAAAAGTCGAAGAGAAGATGAATGATTATATGACTTTTGAAGTAAGGGAAACTCTTGAAGCTCCCTTAAACATTGGTTCTCCAGGGTAAATCGTACAGAGTGGAACCTTCAGATGAGGAAGCATTCAATGGAATAGTTTCAACGGCTGGTATTCGTTGGTGTTGTATGAAAGTAATTATATGTTTTTCAGCCGCCAACAAAGAACAACCCGGATTCTCCGATGAGCAGCAGCAAGAGGTCATTTCCTTCATTCCTAGAAATTCAATAGCTGATTTTTAGAAACGTAAGCGAGTTGCTGCGATCAGAAAGGAGGCTGCTGAGCGTCGGAAACTTAATAGTTGGGCCCTGAAAGGTAACACTATGTAACTAGGCACTATTTATTTTCATCGTTTCAGGTTATTCTTCACGAAATCTACCATTGGATGGTGAAACGGAGCAAATCGTTGATGAAACTGCAAATGACGACGCATGTATCAAGTATATCAGAGGAGATCTCACTAGACCCTTAATAGATGATAGATTTGCCTTCCATATACTTTTTCATTCGCTTAATAACGGAGGTGTATTCGTTTTCTTTATTCTTGATCACTATACACTTCAGGGATCTACGGTACCTCAGGAATTTTCGCTTCCTTCCGATCGATGTTCCCGGCAATTCCTGGTATATACGAAAATATAGCAGAGATGAAAGATTTGAAAATTGGGGATAGCCATTACGTATGATTCAGAGAATGCGCATATGTAATATACATTTCAGGTTGAAATGGCTGATACTGCGAGTTCCTTATCGACAACCGGCGGCATAGTATTGGCTGTAACTCAGAGATACACGCGAATGGGTATTATAGCTAGATTATCCTATAGTGAACTAAGTTTTTAGACGTGCTGGAGTGTGCAGCACTGGAACAATGCTTTAAACGTGTGTCGTTATTCTTATCTCAGAAGAATGGTCCTACTGCTGTACATATTACGAGAGTAGGATATGGGACCAATATGAGCTGGTATACCGTGCGTTTTAGCATTATATTTCAATTATTTTGGCCTTTAGGTAGAGAGACTTCTTCAAAAGTATTTTACATTCAAAGGAATATATGTTCATGTTTACTACTATTCCAAGAGACAACATGTGGGCAAACGTATACAGAACATAGTGTCGGTGAATAAATTGACGTTGCAGGGAAGGCCCGTTCTCCGTTGTACGAAGGCAGTATCGAAAACATTGGAATGCCGATCAGCAAAAAAGCTAACGATAGTGAAAAGGTCACGTCTCAAGATGTCGAGGAAGAGAATATAAGTTCGTCATACGCTCCTCTGATTGATCTGTCAGATATGGTTTTCTCACTTTATGGTATTGATGGAGATCGCTTACAAAGGCACAAGTAAAGTGTTTCCTCTATTTCCTAACATTATTTCTATTTTAGGAAGTTTATAACAGAAAATGACGGGGAATATGTGCTTGAAGAAAGAGAATTAGTTGCCGCAACACACTCGTTGCTTCCTGAAACAATCGTAGGGGATGAGAATATTGAAAAATTTAGGTTAAAAATATAGCATTTCAGCAGTTAATGTCTCACAATAGGTCTATGTTCGACAAAGATTGTATTCTCGTAGAAGAAAA
This sequence comes from Phasmarhabditis papillosa, assembly GCA_034691345.1. Lineage (NCBI taxonomy): Eukaryota > Metazoa > Nematoda > Chromadorea > Rhabditida > Rhabditidae > Pellioditis > Pellioditis papillosa. Next base: position 24,323 of record JAQGAV010000036.1, on the reverse strand, counting down.
ATGGATTTTCGATAGCGATGAGCGCTTGCAAAGGATTGAAAACTACATTGTTTGACGTTTATTATCAATGAAAACGATTAAAGTTTCTTCATTTTATTAACTTTTCTTTTATGAATTTTCTTCTGTGATTTACCCGACATTCTTCTCTTAGCTGCTATCTCATTTAGTGGCTGCAGCACAACGAATCTAAAACTAGTTTAATTTCGCAAAGTTTATTTAAAACTTACCCTGACTGCTCGTATTCGGATGAAATATTCGCTGCATTGACGGCTCTGGTGAATGTTATTTTCTCCCGAATCAGACGATGAGTGGTAGAAACAACCGCTTTATCAATATTTACCTTTTCTACAATGTTGATTATGGTTTTTAAATAATTGCGAACTAACTTCCACTGGCGCCTTCTTTTAACAATAAGTCTAAGGCGGAATCCGTTCTTCGTTTCTGTATTTTTGACATACTATAAATAAGACGATATTATTGTATGTAGATGGGGCCAAAGTATGTTATGCCCAAAACAAGAGGCCAAAAGTAATCCATATGTAAAATTAGTGTATTTATTTTTAAAAAATATACAACTGAGATATCTGGTTAACATAATGAAAGAGATGGGATGTGAGCAATTATTTTCCAATCACATTATGTCATATTACATTATTAACTAAACAATATACATTGTACTGCCAAAACTCTTAAACAAGCCACGGAACAAAGAAAGACACGTAAAGTACAGTTTGAAGATCAGTTATGAAACAATTTCAGCAATTTACTACCCGTTTTTAATTTATTGAGACTAGGCGTTTTATGAAGCTGAACAGGTTTAGGCGCTTTAGAACGAACTTGGCTGGATCGGGATGACGAACGAAGAGAAAACCCACTCGATTTTCCTACAAATAATTACAATTCTTATAGAGAGGGTATATTCAACATACGAGGAGTGACGATCTCAGAATCGGAGGAGCAAAGACGTGGAGACGGGCTGCGTGTCCCAGTGATTATTTTCTGAAATTGACCAAATTTGCAGGGCTGCTCAGACACATGGGGCACCGCTTGATTTGAACGGGTGGTACGGGCCAGTCAGTATAGGCCCGACAGAATATCAAACAAAACTACGATACTTCTAAATTGTTTTCCAATTCCGCAATGTTTCGTTTAAATCAATTCTAGGTATATTCCAGATTAAAGAGACCAAAATCTAAATTTTTGTTCGAATAGGTATCTAGGAGGGGTGGCAAGGGCCGGCCCTCCAGGCCCCACTATTGCGAAATTCCAATTTTTTTCCCAAAATTTCCCAATTTTTAAAAAAAATTCAAAGATTTGGAAAATTTGCAGCATTATTGATAGGTTTCGAAAATGAGGGCCGGCCCGGGTCGGCCCTCGTTTCACAAAAGTACGGCCCTCACTTTTGCCAGCCCTGCCTAGGAGACTCTTTACTTGAAAAAAAGAATTTCCCCCATTTTGGGGCCTCAAATCTGGAAGAGTACCCAATTATAAACATGTTTCACGCTACAAAATATATTTTGTTGAGACGCAAATGGTCGAAAGTAGTAAATGTATCACAAATGCTGCACCTAGTGACAGCTGATCGAGAATTACGAGCGGGCCCTCCCGTAGGCATGGCAAGTGGTGGCAAGGGCCGGACCGGGCCTAGAATTTTTGATGGGAGGGCCGACCCTTGTCATATCTCACTGGTAACCAAGGTAACGGTGGTAACCTAGGTTACCCCCAAAAAAAAACTACTAAAATTTTAAGGTAACCTAGTAAAAAAGTAACCAGGGTCCCTCGTTTTTGGGTAGCCTAGGTTACCATCATTACAGTGGTGGAGAGTGCGATAGGCCCTTATAACCTGATTACCTGAAAACAGGAATGCAGTAACTGTGAAAGAAGTCTTGGATCCCCAGTAGCCGAGAGCTCTGCAAATTGGGCTTTGTGCTTCGCGGCAATAGCCTCACCATCCGACTCTGAAACTTGTCTACAAGCAGATGAGCCAGGAAACGCTTTACAAACAAACACACCTGTATCTCTCAAGATCATTTTTGTTGCCTACCAAAATAGATCTATGCTCACGTGCACATAAAAGATGCTCGTGCTTTGCTACTCGCTCTAGGATACTCTCGGCAAATCTATAATAGTATATTTAACCTGTTCTAGAAACAAAACCTACTGTAAACTACGCTGACTAGTAATATCATAAACAATTAAATACACATCCGCCCAAGCCAACCATCGCATATTATCGCGCAGTGGGTCATCCACGGTGTCCATCAGCCATACCATTAAAGTTTGCCCACCTACTGAATCTTGCCTACAGTAGGTATCCTCTGAAATCCAATATAATAGACAAAGTTATTAATGAAATGGAGCAGAAATAGAGTAGGTAAAACACACCTAAATGAGAATCATATTCACCAATAAAACGCTTAGTTATATATTTAACAGAAATAGCTGAAATAAATATACATATTAACTATAAGGCACATTATCACCAGATTTTCCAGATCCATTCATTCCAACGACGGCAACGTGCATTTCACGAACAGGTACGGATGAACGCATAGTTGTGTTAGATGATTAGATATTTTCGTCCTCCTCAGTGGACGGTAAATATAGAATAACAGTTGAATCTGCTTTCTGACGATCAACGGCCAGACAGAACGGGTCAATCGGGTGGAAGAGTAGAGACACCTGACAATATACTGATAAGACTGGATACACTCACAGCTGTTCAGTGGACAGCTGGGACAAACCTGAGAAGGAATGCCATTCATAGTAGATAAACGAAAGTGAAATAACACTTTAGACGAACGACGGGAAGAAAATCTGGAAAGGATACGATTTAAAATGAAGATTGGTACAGTTATCTGGCAATATAAACCTCCATTCGAAAAAGGTGGATATTTATGCAAAACACAGAAAATAGGCTTTTGAATTGAAGTAAACCAGCGGTGAGCAAATGTTTGCTTAACTTTTGTGTAGAAGGCGTAGAAAAAACATGCTAGATGGAAAAAGACACTGGTGCAAAGCGGGGCGCAGTCGATTTTTTTTTTATCCTCAATAGGTAAATAGGTTTTCTGGGGTAAAATGAAACGGGGAACATGAATATGATGTTTATTTTACGGTAGCTCTCTATTGTTCGTAGTCGGGTCCCCTCCTCCTCACCATACCACAACAGATAGCCGGTAGCAGCTCCGATTTTTCGGCACCCGAAAAAACAGGTAAGGGTCCCTTACCTGTTTTTTGTGAGGGGGTCAAATGCTCATTTTTCGGCAACCCTCCGGCATTTACCGGAGACTGTTATGATATGCTCATCACGCTAGGGGAGAGGCGTTAAAACGGGGAAATATAAAAAAAAAATTTTTGGGGTAGCTTAACATAGTGCCAACTTTTCTATTTTCTATACAAACTACATTATACAACAAAAAATTATTATTATTACCTCTGTTAAAAAAAACTAGAAAATGGCTGAATTAACAGCTCTTACCTGTCGAAAAGTGCGGGCCGACGGCCCGACTCGGCCCGCATCAAGGAAAATATGGGGTCAAGGTTCGATCCCCGCCGAGGACATTAGTTTTGCAAATTATGAAATGTTAGTAATAGAAAAAGTGCGGGCCGGGCCGGGCCTAGAAAATCTGGGTCTGCGGGCCGGCCCGTAACAGGTATGTATATGAGATAAAATCATGCCTACTAACAACAAATATATACGAGGCATACCTAAGATCTCCAACATCTGTACGGATTTTTCCGGAGCAAATACCACCATGCAAACGATCTTCAATTGAATAATAAGAAGGGTCGACGTAGGGACATTGCAGCGATAGCTTATATTGCTGAATAATTCATAATGTAAAGAAAAATATGCAAGAAACCTGGCTAGTGGCAAGCGGAAGCGTACACAACAGTCTTCTCACAAATTCAGGCGAATCTTTGTAATCTAGATTCGAATGAGTAACAATATGAATAAGACTCAAATAAACCTCCTCGACGTTTTATCCGATTCATCATCAGGAGGGAAATAATTGAAAACTGTTCCCCACCATCCCAAACCATTGGAAATGTCAGTGCCAGTGAACAAGACAGGAAAAATTTGTAAAAACGATCATCAAACTGCAAGAGTCGACTATACAAACTATAAGTGAAAACAAACCTTATCGAAAACATCCAAGATTTCGGCAAATCTCCAATCCATAACAACAAAAAAGCAAGGCAGCGTAGATTGAGGGGCATCCCGCCCAACATTGTCTAAATAGTTATTGTACGCACTAATCATAATAATGAGATATACTGGGCATCATTCGAATGAGAACATAATATGAATCAAATAATTGCGTTCTATCCAGACGCAAACAGTCACGATCACGCGAGCTACGTAAGAAGTCCAACAGTTCTCCTTCTGCTTTGGCACGGTTGTATAGAAAGGTTGAAAGTCGCTGTTTGAAACCAGAAAACAGTGATGATTTGACAACCTCATTGTGCCCTCGGCTTCTAAAAAAATTGTTATCATGCCAATTAAAAGGTACCCACCAGGGGTGTGAAAAGTGCGGGACGGCTTTTTCGGAGAAGATAGATATCACGGGCCGGCCCGGGCTGGCCCGGAGTGCGCGGGAAGTCAATATTCAAATAGGGACAATTTTTCTTGTTTGTATAACTACGTTGAATTTCGATGTTTTTTAGTATTTTTTTCAGATATAAGCTACAATTAATATGAGAAACACTTTAAAACCAAAAAATTCATAAATTAGCCGGTCGGAATGAAACCCGAGATTTCTCACTTTCAAAAAAAAGAAAATCGACTTCCCGCGCACGTTCGGGCCGGCCCGGCCCGGGCCGAGAATATTTTCACTTGCGGGCCGGCCCGTAGCACCCCTGGTACCCACGGCAGGTGAAGATCATCATCTTCATTAACAGATGATCCAATTTCCTTGACGCGAGAAATATATCCATTTTTCTCTTGTACGTGTAGAACAGTCATCCGCTGATGAAGGGGGGAGTTGATTAATATATGTTGACCACTGACGGAAACACCATTGCCGGTAGATATCCGATCAAAACTCAGTGAAAAGGATGACTGAACTTTGCCAGTCTAAAATGAATATAGCATGAAGTGCGCGAAAGTAGAACTAACTTCAATATTTACGCAATAGAACACATAATTGTCCAGGGAGTGATGAGACAGCGGCATGCCTTCCATGCTTAGATGAATTGTCTGAGCAGTTATGACGTTATCCGGAATCTACATGCATACGTTTAAATTGTTGCACCAAGCATGCTAACCGCCTGATTTGTGACCACTATGAGGTGAATTCCATCCTCCATAAAGTGAATCTCAGTTCTGATTGAAAAATCCTGGTGTGGAATTACTATCTCATGTTTCAATTCAAGCAACTTCTAAAAATCATTCCACTAATCCACTTATTGATGAACTGACCGATAAAACATCCTCAATTGGAGCGCTCTTGGCTTGTTGTACGCCCAAATATTTGTATATACGGACAGACTTCGGAGTTAAGTTTTGAAAAGAAATTAGGTAATCCCCAGATGGAGACCAACACATGATTAACTCCCGCATAGTTCGATCAACGACCTTAGTTACTGTTAAACTAAGGGAAAATATTAAAATATACCTCACGGCTTAGAGACACGGTTGTGAACAAATCCTTATCACATCTGTAATGATGAACTCCTAGAAACAATGAAAAAGATGAGGTCAACCAGATTAAACGATACCTCTCCGAATACTGCCCATTTCCCGGGACGCCAACATTATATTTCTGTGACTAGAAGGAAAACGACGTCGGCGACACCACTGCTCGCCGTATAACTCATCAAACCCCCAATCACTTCTAGAAGTCGAAGGGGACTCATCATCGGGTAACATCTATAAACTTAACAATGTGAACACCGCCACGAAACCTGCATGGTAACAATCGAAACAACGATAATATGCATGACAATACGGAAACAAAGATTTATCGATAAAAAGTACTAATTATCGCCTATTATCTACACTAGTTAATTCTGTTCCACTGGAAGTGATCAGTCTTGAATTGGCCTGGCTCTGGATGATTTTCAAGATATGGCGACTCCAGTTTTCCATCCATGTAGAGCTTTCTTCTTTGAGCGCTGATAGCTTCAACGCGCTACAATAGACCAAATAACTAAACGTATGGTAATTGTAACTGAACCTTAGTTTGCTTGTCACTGGTGAGACATTCTTGGTAGTCACGATGCTCTAAATCACAGTACTTACGCCCAAGCTTGGCACCGTAAGCTTCCATGCAGCGGAAAAATTGAGACTCGAAGAATCCGCAGATGCGTCCTAAACAAATAGAACTATTTCTCGACAAAAAAAAATTTACGCCTCATTTACAGGAAATTGTTGCTCCTATGATCTACGCTCACTTCAATAGACTACAATTTTCTTTTCAATAGATTACAATGGGAAGCTATTATCTCCAGCCATGATCAGGGGGTTGATCAACCAATCGAAAATTATTACTGTAGAAAAAAATGTGCTTATTTCATTGTTTTTTTCAAAATTCGGATCCGGAAGTGACAAGATATGAGATCCGCCGGCCTTGACTAGTTACAGTGTTTAAAAAAAGTAGTCATCGAAGCGAACGTTAACTAGAAGTTGTTTATATCTCGGAGAGAGATAACAATTTGCTTTAAACTCGGACACAGGGACGGGCTTGCCCACCTTGCTGAGATAACGGCACTGAGAAAGTATCCGAAATGGGAGCCTTCACAATTGGAGTGAGAGTCTGAAAATTCTCTGGAATTCGGTTCCCAGTGGCCATATCTGAAATTACAACCCTTTATATTTCCCTTTCAAATGTGAAAGTAATCAACTTTAGACGTAAATGCTGTGCTCGCTGCGTGGGTCTCCCAAAATCAATAATCCTGAAGCGCTTTTCTAAGAGCATGAAAATGGATTACTTTTATGATTTTGTAGAAAGTAAGTTAAACTATTTGAGCAGTACACATATCATTTGACTCAGAAATTTATTCCTTCATCCCACTCGCCGCTATAGCGTGCTTTTGTGGGGTCGTATACGCAAGTTGTAGAAATGAGAAATTTCTGGATGTTCGCTCAAGTGAGTTTCGTGAAAAAATAAAAATAATTACTTGGCACTAATAGCCACATGTTATACAGCAGTTTACAATATTATATTTATAGATACAAACGAATACAAAGAAGACGCAAAAAAAGACTAGAAGAGAAAATGATACAAATAATTGGAACAGATTGCGAAATAAGTCAACATAATAAATGAGAATAACGTCCGGCGTTAGTTGTTTATAGCCATATAATCACACAAAATTGCATAGATGAAAATTAAAGAAGAGACGAGTACAACAGTTTGTAAATACAATGAGTTCAAAATTAAGAGTTAAGCGTGGCTGAAATAAACCGCGCAAATTCGCCATTATCATCAACGTCGGCGTATTTCTGAAGAAACGGATCAGCAGATAGCGCTTTCAACGTTGCTCGCTCCACAGGAAGTTTTCTTAGACATCTGTTAACTAGGTTATTACAATCGTCACTGAAAAGATTAGGTAAAACGTTTATGTTTCTACTAGATATATTATAACTGTCTTGGCAAACCCTGACAACAGGCTGGCGGATGGCTGGCCATGATCGCCAGAGGTGGTTCTCCGGCTCGGCCCGGCCTGATATTTTTGAGGCGAGGCCGGACCGGGCCGGGTTAGGCCGGTTTTTCAGGAACTAATAGGCAAATTTTGGGTATATTTGAAATTCATTTCTCAGCACAAGGAACTTATTGAAAAATAACAAAACATAATGGTTCCGGGTGGATTCGAGCCCACGACCTCTCGCTCCAAAGTAAAGGTTCATCATTTACCTTATTGCCAACAGACGGCTGACTTCACGGCCTAACCCGGCCTGGAATTTCGAAAACTAGGCCGGGCCGACCGGATATCCACCTCTGATGGTCGCCTATGGCCGTGGCCGCCATAAATCTGTTGGAATCGAACCAAAATAATTAATCTGCGTTTTTAACACTTTTTAGTTGGAATAAAGGTGCACATGAGTGTTGGTTGGCTAGATTTCCCCTCCCCTCCAAGTTTCAAAAAAAAAATAAAAAAATAAAAAACTCGAAAAATTGAATTTGAAAAATATCTATGGTTTAGTCTATTTATGGCCGGCCATTGAAATCCGCCAGCATATGAAATAAATGAATCATGCAATCATTGAAATGTGTATGTGTCAGGACAGGACACTGAATAAAGTGTTGCCAAATACCACATTCAGAAGCAGTAATTTCCTAACCTGAAAACATTTTTCGGCAGGGTCGGTGGGGGCTCATTCACAATGTAATCAAGCATTTCAAAAATAGCCATAGCAGCCGGATTGTTCGATGCTTGGTAAGGTGGCACCTGCAAAATCACCCCTACTTTTGAAGATAAATATCTTAATGAGTCTTACGTCGTCCCTTCCGTCAAAAAGTTGAATTTCGGATTCGGGAATACCGAATATTACTGAAAAATCCTTCTTCGTGGGTGCAGGTACAGGATATCTTCCAACAAGTAATTCAACAAGCGACAAGCCGAATGACCAAATGTCGGAGAGGATTGAATAGAGCGATCCTGTTAGCCGCTCCGGCTGTAAAAAGGAGTACGTTATACTTAGACGAAATTACACTAACCGCCATATATGATCGGGTTCCAACAAATGAATTAGCCATGCTATCAATCAGGACACCGGAGACTCCGAAATCGCAAAGTTTTATCTCACCACTGCTATTAACCAACATATTTGAAGGCTTCACATCTGCAAGAAAAACTTAAGTAAAACCCGAATATGATGTGTAAAACAACGAGAGAAAAAACCCAACCTCGGTGCAAAATCATCAGCTCGTCTTTCAAATATGTCAAGCCTCTAACAACTGCAACCGAAATTCGCCCAACAAATTTCTCTGGAAGCCGTCCAACCTAAAAAAAATACTCTACGTTTGAAATTAAAGGCTATATTTACCTTCTTCATAACTATGTCAAGGGATAGTCCATCCATGTACTCCATACAAATGGAGATGTCGTTGTTGTCAATGAAAGCTCCATAAAATCCCACAATATATGGACTATTGCATTTGTTTAAAACTGAGAGCTCTGGAAAAGACTATGTATATCAAACAATGCTGATCAACAACCTTTTATGATTTGTTGTCTTACCGACGGTTTCACTTCCAGGTGGACAAGCTTTCTAGCCATAATCACTCCTTTTAGTTTGTGCACAACCTTAATATGATAATCATTCCAATAAGAAAAATAAACAAACCTTGTGAACCACACCACCGTTGCCATGCCCTAACTCTCCTTGATATTGTAGTTTATCTTCAGCCAAGTCTTGCTTCAAAAAGATGGTAACGAAAATGAAAATGATTGCTGTGTACCTGTATTGAATCCTTCACTTGAATCCACTCATTCAGTTTTTGCCGCTGTGGTTCAGTAAGACCAAGCCTTTTTAGTTGATCATCGATGGCTACGACAGAAACGTCGTCCTAAATTGAAATGTTTGCAATATTTATAAGGGGACTTTACGTCTTTAGCGCCGTCTTCCTTCTCACTTTCATTGACAGTGGGTGGCAGACTTAGTCCTAAAGGATTACGCCGCTTTCCACTGGACATAGTCTAAAATCAAAATATAATAACTGAGATTAACATAACATCAAGGAAAAACAAATGTAAAGGTAATTGTTTCCGACAATTATCGCGGGCGCTCCACACTTGTAAACGCAGGATACAATGTGGCTCCACTTCACGGTGTTGAAAACTGTGGAAATCAAAATTTTGTATAATAGCGTGTTCATCCAACATACACAAATTGTTATATTAGTCATAAACTATTTTTCAATACATTTGCTTGTTGATCATATGACCCAGGTGATTATGAGACTTCTAGAAATAGAGAAGTAATTTATAGAGTTCAACGCGAGTGTGATGATTTACAATACAACCAGTGGGTAAAAATTTATTAATGAGAAATTCCAGATAATCATCCGAATGTATTCATTTTCTCCTCGTTACATAATTGTGCAGTTTGGTTGAGCGGCACGAGCGGATTTCAGTTCCTCGTTGAGTCTGTATGTCTGAAAAGTCATTTATAATTCGAAACATTTGTAGTTGTTAGTGATAGTAATTTGTTTAATAACAACCAGGAACTACCTCTTGAATGAGATTACTTTGCTCAAGTTCCAGGCGGTGAATATGTTTGGCGGTGTCAATGGCCAGCTTCTTTCTGTAAGTTTAGGAATATATAAACAGCTTTTTCAGCGAAATTAATACAGGTTCAATAATTCCGTCTCACATTATCAGACAGTGAAGCTATTTTTTTAGAATTTCAAGGTATGCAAAGGAATGAAACCTACTTGGAAGAAATTTGGGTATTCAAAATGGTCCGAAGTGATTCGGTTTGTTCAGCGTTTTTCATCAGTGTTTCGATATCAGATCCCAGCATTGCATCAAGATCTGAAGGCACCATAAGTACACGACAAATGTTTTACAAACCCTCCAACTCTTTCACCCTGTCAGCACCGATAGTGTGACTGAGGTCCATGACTTGAGATAGGGCAGTTTTTGATGCATGCTGTAAATACTGATGAGCACTTGATATTGGTATTGTTATGGAAGTTACAACATTGTACAACATTTCGATTTTGTTAATTGATTTCCTAAGAAAATGTTTAAGAACTGCTTCCTGTCAGGCAGGTGTCTCTATTATTGTAGCAGGTGATTTTAAAAGGCAGCGACAACAATCCTGATCTGTTAATCAAGATTTCATCTACCTCCAATGTATTCTCAATATCAATAATGCTTTTACTTACGCCCTCGTTCAGATTAGCGGTGTTATCGAGATTCATGAGCGTAGTTCCCAATTCAAAGAATACCATTTGCATTTTGCCTTCTGCCACCAATTTTTCCTCATCATCCCATATCTAAAATACTTAAACGAGTCTACACCTTTTGGTAACTTAAAAAATATGTATGTCAATAATGAAAAGGTTCATTTTTTCCTTATTTTTCCTAACATTTGCAAAACATACGCTAGGAAATTGACTTTCATTTTCCAATTTGACGGCTTGAAGGAGCATACGATGCTGGGGGTTGTATCGGTTTCCTACCAATTCAATGACAATCTGAACAAGTACAAACATCGTAGATTGAAAGACTATTTTGCAACGACTTTTATCAGATATAAGAACTTGTGTTTACCTTAATTGGTTCCGAGGACTTTAAGACACCACCATTGGGACAAGTCATGTATCTAGTTGGAGCATTAGTCTGAACATACAGTTTAGGTATTGTAGTAGGGGCAGAGGTGGTTATCCGGCCGGCCTGACCTCCAAAATTTCAGGCCGGGCCGGATTACATGTTAAACCGACAAACCGGCCCGGATAACCAGCTCTGATTAGGGGTGAAATAAAAATGGCTCCAATGTAGAATATCCGTTTGTAAGGGATATGACTGCTACGAAAACTCGTAATTACACCGCCGGTAATGTTCCCGACTGAAAATTTTTAGTATGACAGTCACACAGGATATAACCAATGCACAACATTTTCAGCTGCAGCCCACTAACTACGCAGTTCAACTTCAAATATAAAGGGTGGCTCTTTCACAGCAGACGACTGCTGCACAAAATGAAAGCCATAAATAAAACCAGCGATGGGAAAGTAAAGGGGCTGTACGGGAAAAATTAGATCCTTTCGCACATCCGGTGGACTGGGGAGTAAGTGCCAACGCTAGACCAGCTAGCAAAAATTTTAGGCACTACTCTTCACAAATGTTGTCGCCCGTTAAGAGAAATATTCGGATATCTAGCAGTAATGTTAATTCTACTATGGGCAAAAAGTTCATTCTAATATTCGGAATGCTATTCCACAAGTGGCTATATCTAATCTATACACTCAAGAGAATATTAATTTCGTAACCAGTTCTTCTAATCATCGCGTGTGCTGACACCAACCTGGAATCTCCACGCAACAAACGACACCTCGTTGACTTTCTGTATAGTTAACAGCTGCGATGCGTTTGTAGTTTGTTCACCATCAAACACCAACAAAGTCTAGGAGAAATTTACAGTTTAAACCGATACTGTAAATACAATATCCTTGAACGGTCACCGCTTTAAGTATCATACTAAAACAGCATCTCAGACAGAACAGGTTGCGTAAAAACAGTGGCCAACCTGATCAACAGTGACAAGGCAGACGGGAGCCTTCAGCTCCTCCACCACACTCATCCTTTGCAAACAAACAAAATAAAAGTTTCTTATAACATTTATAAACAATAAGGGAATAGTAACAACAAACAATTTCCTTATTTCTTTCCAGTCTTCTTCCCGTCAGACTCGGATGAACGAGATGCAGAGGATTTTCTGCGAGCGATCTTAGAATCCTTTTGCTCCTGGAATAAACTCGTTAAACATGTAACGAAAGGCTCACGAACCTTAGCATACTTGGCCATAAGTTTGTGGTAAACAGCGGCTTCCTCACGAGACTTGACCTTCTGCTCTCTCTTCTTGCGAAGAAGTTGCTTGCGGCGACCGATGACGGTGGGAGTGATGAGCCTCTGGATCTTGGGGGCGATTACTTGATCTGGCTTTCCTAAAAAAATTAATTAACATCTTAATGAAATACCGAAATTCCCGTTCAGAAACTGGACGAAAACATGAAACAAATGCGAAAAGAAAGTTTACTTACCGTCCTTTCCGGGTCTAACGTGGGTAATGACGTATTTGGTAACATCGTCTTCCTTGGTAAGGTTGAAAAGTTTTCTGATCTTAGAGGCTCTCTTGGGTCCAAGACGACGAGGAACCACTTGATCAGTAAGTCCTTCGATGTCATTGTCACCTGAAATATGTAATCAATAAATCGAACAAAAACTAAAAACATACCCTTCTTGACAACAATAAGAGCCAAAGCAGAGAGATTTGCATCAACAATGCATCCTCTGACAGACTTTCTCTTTCTTTCTCCGTCCTTACGGATACGGTAGCAAGATTGTCCCTTCTTGAGGAGAAGACGAACACGGCCGTTAGTGAGGACTCCCTGCTTCATTGGGAAACCCTGCTTGTCGTTACCTCCGGCAATACGGACAACATATCCCTAACATATTAAAGTAAAAAAGAGTAATTTTCACAAGTCTCACCTTCCACTCGTCACCCAAGCTGTCGATTTCGACTTCCTGAGCCATACGCTTTTCGAAGAACATACGGAGCTTCTTTTCATCTTCAAAATCGATAGTTTTCTGCTGGCCAGTCGCCGGGTAGGCGAAGTTGAGCTTCATCTTTGGATGTAGCTTTTTACCTTAAATTTATAATAATATGTTTAATATGAATTGGATAACACAAAAATTAACAAATGACAGAAAAATTTCACTAACAGTCGAAAAAATCATCTCAAAAATTTAGGCCAGCGTTCAAAAAGGATTTTCAATTCCATTTATTGAAGGACTGTTAAGAAATTGATTTTCTTCTTGGGACCTAATGCACATTTCTCGCGCATTGTCGTGAAGTATCTTGCTGGGTATCGTGTTTGGATTTTGTTTAGTTAATTTTTTTAACAAAGTTTTCCTTTTAATGCAGATATAATTAGATAATGAGGACACTGTATCGAAAAAATCATATAAATTCTGCGTTTGATATGAGTCATTTAAAATAGAACACGTGACATTCAGGGTGGTTAATGGTTCGTTGCCCTCACATTGAGGACTGTGTTTGTATCTCAAAGGTCGATATTTCCAAGCTACAGGTGGTACAGACTGAGCCCAGTCATAATCGCAAAAGAAAAACGGATCTGTTAGTTAGCAAACCTGATCATAATATAATTCGTGTTCTAGTGTTAGCTGCAATGTCTGTAGCTCGGAGAGACATCCGTATTTATGTCTTGTATGCGGATTAGTTTTCTGTAGCAGAGAAGAAAATGGTCACGGAGCAAAGCACTCTGAAAAGCACACTTCACCTCCACATTGCATTTTCATGGATTTTAATTCCTTTGCTGTTTATTGGTATAGTTAACAGTATTAAGCGGGTACATTTCTATATTTAGCTACATGTGTGACGCATATGTTACTGAGGAAACTGAAAAGCTGTACAAAATAATGAAGTCTGTATCATATTTTTATGCCCATAGGTAGACATACTGACCATCATTCTGAGAAGGCTAACTTGTTTCAGATTTGCACAATTACGTCTCGAGTTTGATTTTTGTTCCTACTCCAAAGCTGACGAGTATTCATCTCTCGAAACGGAGGAAGAGTGTGAGACCATTCGCCTACCGCGGGAAAAGTATTTCAATATTGTTTTGGGGCATAAAAGTATTGAATTTTTAGGCCCGTACTTTTCGATGACGATAGCTCATCGGTGCCCGAAGATGACACACCGCTTCCTCCTAGAAACAAATCTTCTAAAATGGATGGTGCATTATATGGGGGACGTTGTCTCAGGCCACGAAGACGCAGGGTTGTTTCTTATTACTTCAATAATTAGTATGCTATAATTTATAGACAGCACATCGTCTTGATGTATCCGAAAGTTCTGGACCTCGCGGTTTGAGAAACCTGGGGAATACCTGCTTCTTAAATTCTGTCGTTCAGGCATTGGGGTATTTCACTATATCATTGGCAAAAAAGTTTTTGGTTTACAGCGTTCATGAAGTTCTACGAGAATATTTAATTAATTTGCCGCGCCTGGAGCCTGATGATGACATTATTGAACCAGGGCCCATGGAGGACTTCGATTTTCCCGGATCTAGATACAATACACGTCGGGCTGCTGCGGGCGTATTCAATATTGAAGACACCTCTTCCAGTTCCAAGTCTGATTCATACCTATATCTCATTATTCTATTTGTTTTTTTAGTTTTCTTGTAGAAGAGTTCCGTAAAATTCTCATTCAACTATCGGTAGGAAAAAATTCCTCTATTTCGCCAGATAATTTTCTTCATACCGTTTGGAAGTTGCAGCCACGCTTTCGGTATTTTGCCTGGTAGAAAGAATATTGTAACTATTATTTTAGCGGCTTCCTACAACACGACGCACATGAATTTTTAAGATGTACACTTGAGAGATTACATGCTGAACTTAAAAAATGTCGGATACCCGAAACTGTCGATTTGTGGTTGTCAGACAAGTGCGGCATTTGTAATAATGGGCCAAACACTTCTGCGGTCTCTCGGATATTTGAAGGTTCATTGCAAAGCCAAGTAGTATGCTTGTCGTGCAATACGGCTAGTAATAAACAGGAGTCGTTTATGGGTATCTTTTATAAGAGTTCCATTGTTTCTATTTTTGTCTTAGATTTGTCTCTCGAAGTGTCGAATGATACCGGAACGTCTGAAGATTTGGAACTCTCTGATTGCATTAGAAGATTTTTTGAAATTGAGGAACTTGCGCAGTGTGAGCAGTATATGTGTGGTCACTGCATGGAAAAACGGCCGTCAACGAAGCAACTCATGTTGTCTGTTCTTCCAACCGTTAGCTGCTTGATTTTATATGTTGTTTTATTTTATTGTTAAGATCTTGTGTTTTCACTTGAAGCGTTTCCGATGGTCGGATGAACAGCGAGGAAAGGTGGACAATATGGTCAACTTTCCATTAGTCGGACTTGAAGTGTCTCCTTTTATGGCATATGTGAGTTTAAGTGTATGTATATATTACCACATATATTTTAGAGGACACCAACAAATTCCGCCAAGTATGATCTATCATCTGTTGTGGTACATCACGGTTCTGGGTATTTATTATTACAGTGCTGTTTTCAATCAATTTATTCAGGGCTTCCTCAGGACATTACACTACGTATGGTAGGAAGAACGGAGCGTGGTATCACTATAACGATTCGATCGTGAGAGAGTGTAGTGAGCAAATTGTGCTTCAGCAAAAAGCATACTTATTGTTTTACACACGGTCTTCCTCCGTGTAACTACGCAACCCTTTAGTCTTGTCGTTCATATCTAGTGGTGGATTTGTGCAATTACTGGTGTATAGAGCTCATTTTTCTGTTGAATATCATTTTCTCAACGAAGATCTTTTTTTTTTAAATTATTTATTTCATATTATTATTTTTTTGTTTAAGTTGTAAATATTATAATAATGAAGATGTTTTATCAATTATAAGGCTGCGTTTCTTTTCGGTCAATGTATCCATTTCCTACCATTATTGTTTGTCTTCTTTGCCGTGACCAGATGTAAAACATTACAGGTGATGGAAATCACGGTTTAGAATGACTTTTAAGTGGCCATGGCAGTATGATTTTCCACCCTTCTTTACGTGAGACCATGTGACTTGTAATTTAATGAATCTTCCATTCCAGACTTCAACGCACTTTAGTTACTAGAGAGAAACAGTTGGAAGCTTGGGGACAACTGGTCACCGACTACGCGCAGCATAGCAACCTCCATACGATTGATCTCGTTGAAGTCTCCAGCTCGGAACTTTTCTATAACCAACGACTCAATAGTATATCTAAGTTTTCTTTTTATACTAACATCATGATTTAGGGCGGTTAAACAAAGAAGGTGTTCGTGCCGTTTTCGAGCATCTTGAGAACAAAAGTACTGCGCCCAGCTGTTTTTGCCTGAACTTTTCATTTTCCAGAGCATATCGAGTGGCTGGACGCTTCGAAAAATCGTTGCCATATATATTGGCGTAGACCTGAAGAGTGGGGTGCTCTGATTTACGAGTGGGCTGTAAGTAACGGCCTATTGAACACTCCCTGCACTATTTACGAAATTTCCCACGGGGACGATACAGTTGGTGAATGTAAGTTGTTATATCTATTTTATTTTATCTGAACATTTTAGCTTTTCACGGTCTCGAGAAGGAGTTACTTCTGAAATCTCTCAGAACTCTAGAAGTTCAACGAAGGGCTCAATTAATAAATATTGGCAGTGACGCCGAAGGTGTTAAATTTCTTCAATAATGTCCCAAGTACTACTTCCTGTCAAGTGCGACAGTATCGAAAGTATTTCTTCTGTTTCCGATCCAAGTTAGTCTAATCATTTATTTGATATATATTTGTATCGTTGCAGATGCTCCATCCTTTTTTAAGCTTAATGAAAGAATTGAGGAAGGCGATACTGTTATAATTTACGTTAATTTTGGGTCAACCTATTCTGTGGTTGTTAAAAGAGGTCTAACATTGACGATGAAGTTTGGGGCCCTTCGTCACGAATTTATTATTGGCAAACTGTAAGCAATACTACTGTTTTTATAATTATTAGTTGCGGTCTAATATCCTAGTTAATCATTCATTTTAGGTGGGGGTCCAAAGTCAGCGCCACTGCTGGCTATGTTTATGTTCTTCGGCCTACTGCGGAACTGTGGACTCGATCATTGCCTCGACGTACTCAGATCCTTTACACTCATGATAATGCATTGATTCTGCAGCTTCTCGACGCGCGTCCAGGATCTGTGAGTTTAGTGTTTTATCATCTATAGTTCACCCTTTTACAGGTCATATGTGAATCTGGTACAGGTAGCGGTAGTCTCAGTCATGCCATCGGTCTGGCGATTTCACCTTCTGGTCATTTATACACTCATGACATCGAAGAATCACGTACCAGAAAAATTGAGGCTGAGTTCAAGGTGAGTGTGCGTACTAGTGTTCCACTATCTTGATTTTTAGGAACATGGCCTTTCGGATTTTACCACGGCCGTGGTACAAAACGTCTGTACTGATGGTTTCTTTGTCTCTAATTCCTGCGATGGTGTTTTTCTTGATGTTCCATCGCCATGGGACGCCATTCCCCATGCGGTTTCTGCCATATCAAAGACTCGTGGCGGTCGGCTAGTATCCTTCAGTCCTTGTATTGAACAGGTTCGGAGCAATCTTCCAATCAAGGTTGCAGTTACTCTTTTATTTTAGGTTCAACGTGCTGCCGATGCTATGCGAAGATTTGGATTTGTTCAAATTGAGACTGTGGAATGTGTGCCTCGAACATTCAAGGTTTTCTTAGTTATTCGCTATAGATATGTTTACTTCCTATTTTTAGCTTGTAGAGCAGCGTTCCCAAAGTCTAGATGAGTTTGAGGACTCGGGTGAACAATCCGTTGGGCATGGAAACCGTTCTCATTCTGATAAAGCTAAGAAACGTAAATTGGATTCAGAGGGGTAGGATCCTTTATAGTAGCTGGTTTATTTGGATATTTAGGCGATCAATTGTATTGGAACCTCAAGTTACGGCCATAACCTTTCCTATCAACCAACCGACTCATACAGGATACTTGACCCATGCCACACTCCTTCCTCGTGAATAACTTTCTTAAGTATCAAGTTCTTCTTGCCCCTGTTGTTTTGTTTTTAATAATTAAGCTCAAGTTATTTTTATTCAATAAATATGATAAGGTCATTCTATTGATTGCATGATTTGGTTAAGTCAGTGGCCGGTTCCACGAAAGCAAAAGGGCGCGCCCCGACAGGTTGCAACCCGGGGCGCATAACCCGGCAAGTTGACCCAGTTTCAAGAAAGTCGGGTTAAACGCCCCGGGTATTTCGAAGCCGCATTTTGCGTGCAAGTTATCTTCTTGAATGCAATTTTATTTTTAGTTGTGTTTTTTATATATTTCGCATGATTTTACAGTTAAATTAAGTTTCAAATGTTTAGCGGGCTAGTGGTTGGAAAGATGTAGCACGCCCCTAGCAATTTTCGCCATTTTGAAAAGTATTATATCTTAAATGAAAATTTAGCATAGCAAAGAATTTAGAGAATTGCAGAAAGATTCAGTGAGTGGTAATTTTTCCTGAGTGTAGATTCGCTTAATGGTTCAAATTTGTCCGAGTTTTCTGCAAAAAAATGCGAGAAGTCCTCTACAATCCGAAACGCCGTGGACTTGCTAACACCAGCTAGATCTCCAGCATGAACTTGGAAGGAATTCGACGATAACACTTGTAAAATATTGCGAGCTGTTGAGCACTAGTCAAAGACAGATCTTTTCTGGAAAGGGCGATCTTGCATCCCCTGTTCTTCTGCTCGATTGCGGCTCCGGTGATCAAGATATTTCATAAAATATAGAATTAATCATTCCCAACAGGGCTGGATGACAACGGAATGGTGTCACTAAACTTGAAACTGGGGTACTTTTAGCGTCTCTAAGTACCTGGATTGCGCCTATGGCTCCCAGCTGACAAGCTCCAACTCTTTTCTGTACTTGGGACAGGTTTCTAAGTCTTCCGTACTACGGAGACATGGTTTGTTGCGCGTATTTAGAAAGACATCTTTTCGATGGAAAGGGATCAGGTAAGTTACGCTGACTAAGAAAACTCTTCAACCGTTCCATATTGTTCCATGATAAATCAAAAGTTTTCAGACAGTAGAAACAATCGGCATCACTCATCTTTTTAGAGGTATCAAAATTCTTCAAGACCATTTCAGTTAAGCTATTGAAAAAGAGAGGAAAATCAGCTTCGCTATTACATATCTTCTGCAAACAATCAAAGGCCTCTTTCAGACGAATATGACGAGAGGAGCGAGATGATTCAGAAAACCCTTTCAGTCGACGATGTTCAACAGCAGTCCTTCTCAATTGTTTCTCTAATTCATAGACTCGATTCTCAGAAGTAACAAGTAGATTTTTGGTTTTGTCGATGAGCAACTTCGAATCCTTCAACTCTCTGGTTATTCCAGCGATGATGTTATGCAGAGACTCCAGCTCAAGTGAATCCTTCGAAGAACTAAACTCATGCCGCTGAATCACCAATCTCCTAGTAATTTTAGAAGATGTGGGTGTTTCCGATAGACGTGGACGACCTTCACGCGATGGAGTACGAGGAGCGAAACTTCTAGTAGCATCATTGGAGTTCGATGAGCGGTTCACAGGAGCCAGCAAACTAGGAGTTAGAAACAAATGCATACCAGAATCGTCGCCACTACCCATAGACGAACCACCCTCATTCTTATCCATAATGTAAACCCAAATAGACAACAGATATAATAATAAGATTTATTATTACAATAAAGATCTGAAAATAATCAATTAATACAAATAAGTGAAATTTTACGTACCACTTGCCAAATATCCTTTCTCCTTGGCTTTTGCGGTTTCTTCTTTCCTTGATTGATCCTGGAAAATGTATATTGTGAATTTACGGAACTTGATAATATAAAAAAAGTAAAAATAAATGTCACGAACACCCCATAAAACATCAATATATTTAATTTAAAGAATATTGGCAATCTGCCAATTCGAATAATTCGTGGTGGGATATCTTGGCATCGTGCCGACAGTCCTTCAAGTGCGACTGGACAATTATAGGTACTTGTACCTACCGTGGTTGACCAAAAACGTGGTTTTGGGTTGCTTTTTAATGATATTAGAAACATTAGCCTCGGCCAAATCTTTTTTTCCATATATCTTCTTGAAAACTTCTTCAAGCTGGGCGGCGTTGGTGTTACGCATAAAATCTTCCCTGGAAATTAGATCAAAAATACTTTTCTTGCGGATTCTTACTTTTACTGGAGCGCTGCATGAGTTTGGCTTGCCAGTTGCTCCTTCACGTGAAACACCTTTGTCTTTCTAGCTTGCCTCACATTTGCCGCGTCCTGTCCTGCAATTCTAAGGTTCTCTATCATCCTACCTGGCTTTTCTGTGGTGTTGTAGTTGCCGACTGCATTGGATCCTACTACCCAGAGGCATGCTGTTCGACCGGCTTCCCATCCAGTGAGAGTATTCTGCGCTTCGATCGAAACAGCCGGAAATAATCTGGTCTGGTTCGAAACCTTGGAAACATAACTGATTGCTGCAATACGCTATCGTTATCCTCACAGATTCTGGTGTGCCCTCAACTGCCACGATGCTGTGGTTTCTTGCCTCACTTTCTTTGGGAGGAACCTGTAACACTGACCCCATCCTGGTCAACATAGGGCTGCGAGGCTCCACCCAGCAGAAAGATTGGATTCTGAAATAGAAAGGGCGCTCCTTATCTAGAGAACCTGATCTCGGCAATCTGGATTGCTTCAAGACCACCTCGGGGTTTCAAGACCAATGCCGCCCGAGTCGGTTCAACGTCATAAACATAAATATGGTCTTTAAGTGAGGCTACTCCTCTGGGGAACCCACGTTTTCCTGGAATGATGTTCATCGCAAGGGAGTCTAGTAACACGCTGTGAAGTTCTAGTCGGTCGTCTGCTAGGACACAGAAGTCCTTGACATCGCAGACCATGGTAAAACCTCGATCTTCTACTATCTGAAAAATAGTTGGCCGTATACTTTGGTAAATTGGTGGAACAGTGGCTGCCGGTCTTTTTTCAATTGGTTCCGTCGGCATATAAACTCTGTCTTCAGTTTGGTGTTTTTGCTTTTTGCGCCTAGCCTCTTTGACAGTGTCTATTACCAGTGAAGTTGTATACCGGAATTCGACGACTTCTGCTAATCCCATTGTCTCAAAAAAATGGAATTTTAGTTCCTCCGATCCTACCTGACCAGAGATGAAAAGGAAACAGTGTCCTTACATAGCTGCCAAAAGAGTAGTTTGAGGCAGCAAATTGCTTGAAGAACTTTGGATCGACTTCGGCTCTAACGTTTCCGGAGTTAGCGTACTGAAATCCCGTCTTCTTGGATTTAGGTACTTTCTACATGGGTGAGCAGACATTAACTCATGAGTATGATTAGCCGGTGTTGACTTGGGCAGCTGTACTCTTTTCTTCCTAGGAGCTCTCCTCTTCTAAGTTACCGGAGTAATCTTTTTAGAGTTAACCTTGCCTGTTGAAGTAACCAGAATGAACGGTTCATCTGTTTTAGAGGTGATGAGTTCAAGGTTTGGCTCAACTTGAGAATTAACAGAAACATGACCTTCCGGCCCACTTTGAGAGTTAAGAGAAGAGAGGGAGCTATATTACAGTTAGCGCCTATACCGTTTGCCTAACCGAAATATCATCCGACATTTCTCAGCTCCTCTCCTCCAACGGGCACAATCACATTCGAATTCAAATTTGGCATTTCGAGCCAAAACCAAAGATTTCACCGGTTTTCAAACCAAAACTAAGTCGGTTAATGGGAAAATACCCTGCAGGCCTATTTTTTAAGGATGGTGAAAAAATTAGAATATTGCTGGCCGAAAAGTAAGAGAAGGAAGTGGAGAACCTGGCCGGGCCCTGCAAAAAATTGCCATCTGGAGGTGGATTTTACACTCGCTGCTACCAGTCAGGTTTCTGGCCCATAAATGAAACCGAGTGAGATTATTAAGATTTATTATTACATAAGAGAACAAGATACAAAAGATATAGAAAGTGTGGATCGGATAAAGCACAGGCCATCGGCTCTCCTAAATTGGTCTTCATGGGTTCTTAAGTACTGGCATTCTGAAGAGGCTGTGTGCATCCGTAATGAAAGCATCAGTTTAGAATCAACTATTTTAAACCTAATCGGATTTAAGGTAAATCCTATCTATTACAGTTAAAATCAGCTGTATGGTAGAGTCCAGAGTGCTGCGAAGTGCGAGACGTCGCAGACGCAGCGGGATCGATTCGCGCCGCTACGCACTGCATCGCATCTCTCCCTTTATGAGGTTAGGTTTCGATTGTTTCGATCCTGCTGAAATAGTAGTATTTTACCTCTAATTTTATGTTCATTTCAATGTTATTTAATTGTTAATGATGCATTGAACAATTTTGAGCTATTTAAAGTGTTTTATTTCAGGGTGTCGGTAGGGAACCATTGCATTAAATAATGGATTCCCAGGGGTCGCAACATAGCCATATTACTGTTCGTCCTGTGATGGCAACAACACAAGTTCCACTATTGAGTACCCAAGCAACGATATTTGCTCCTCCTATAGGCCCTTCATATTTAGCCACTGGAGAAATTATGATGTATACTCCCTCATCAGCCCAAATTGTTATAAATAATAACCTCAACCAATGTCTGCTCACACAGGTATGCCAGATGACCTCCTAAAGCAAATATGAAAGTATATTTAGTCTGCTTGTCGTTGTACATTGGGAGGTCCATCGACAACTTGTCTTCTTCATCAGAATCGCTTGGCGTTTGGTCAAACTTCATCAAGTATTGCTCCAACACAGACTCATAGTAGTTCGCAGACAGGAAACAATCCGGTCAGTCATTTGATAATTATATAGTTTAACGAAATTTTAAGAGTGCTGACGAAGGGTCTTCTTCATTGCCTTCATATAATGGATCATCTTCACACAGCCGGAATGATGCAATATCGGTATCTATTAGCTCATAATAGGTATTATTTCAAATGTATTTTAAGCTAGCACGAGAAGCTACTACCTTACCCGGAATTCGCCGTCCAATCCGTAATCAATGCCGGTTAAAACGAGGCCCAAATGTAAGCAGTAGGACTGGAGTGGAAACAATTCGCGCTCCCAAGTTACGTCGCGTAGCAAGTGAAGGAAGCAGTGAAAATCAGGTTAGTTTTAAAAATTTGCGCAGTTTGAAATATTTTTCAAATACTATTCCTTATGTGACCATGATTTTTTTCAGAATTCACAATCTGATGAAAACACTCAAGAATCATCTGCTCCTCAGTCAACATCCTCGCAACTGGTGACAGGACCAGTGCCTAGTGGTCACCAATCTTGTTCTTCTTGCGGTCCCGGGCAACGGTGTACCGCTTGTGTTCCAACATCCTGTCCTATGTGTCCGATATGCCCAGTCAGCTTGACTTCGTATATTGGTCACCTTGCTAATCCACATAATCTTCAGTAAGGATGAATGTGCCCTCTATATGATACTTTTTTTCAGTCTTCTGAATGTTCATCAATCCAGCCCAGGAATTCCTATGCCTGTTCTTCATCAGCAGCATCCCCAGCAACAGGTTACAATCAACAGTCTTCAAATGGTTCAAGATGCTTTGATCACAAGTATGGTATTCCTAAGTTTCTGGAATGTTCTATATTATAGGTCAAGTTCAACAATCATACCTCCAACAGGATATCTATCGACCTGCGCAACTTCTACAGCAACAACAGTTTATGAGTAGATTGTATCCAACTACCATTGTTCCTATTCCGGTCCGCTTGACAAACTTGCCGATGTTAATCTGTATTTTCAGTTTGATTTGCTATACTACCCTCAAGACATTATTGATCCGCGTGCAAATGTTATGGATAGACATCATATGTTCGCTGCCCAAATTCCAATTCACACGGAGCCGCAGCCGATCGGCTTGAACAATGAAGAGATTGATAAATTTTCTGAGAAGGTGCAATTTGTAAGGGACAGCGAGGTTTGTGTCGTTTTTTTATCCGGACTCATCGTATTGATTGACTGTAGAATTCATTCAAATCTATATTTTGATTGCTTTTTCACCTACACATTGAGCCCGGACAGCCGACTTTTTCCA
>JAQGAV010000035.1:0-63681 GCA_034691345.1 Phasmarhabditis papillosa | reverse complement strand
CCAATTTTGAAGGCAGAAGCAGCGACCGAACTAGCGGTCGAATGTCCGAGAAATATTTGAAGCTCTGTAAAAGGAAATACTTATAGCGAAAAGGTGAAGTTCAGAAAAATAATCTTGTTTTAAAATGGTTCTGGAAGTTTTTGAAATCAAAAAATGTACGCTAAAAAACCGAAAATACGCAACTAACATTCCATTATTACTTTCGAATCAGCCTATAAATGGTGTATTCATTCTAACCTGAAAGTATGCTCCCTCAACTGCAATGAACTTTATATCCGAATATCTTTGTATTCCGCTAATGTTAGTGAATACACAACAAGCATAGTTCATTTGAAATGGAATAACACGGTCTGCCGGAAAACGAATAAATGAGGATTAGTTTTAAAGATTATTAGGTCTATCTTTTAAAAACACAAATAGCTTTAGTATTCGGGTTACTGTAACATTTCTTGTTGAGACTGGTAGTATACAAGCCACACCAGGATCAGGACCTAACTTTTGGAAAAGCGGCCCTGCCCGGTTGAGTACTTAGAGTGTTATCGGGCCAATATGAAACTATGCCGGATTCTTTTTTTTTCTTGGACTTTGGATTACTGTAGGCTTTGTGTTACTGTAGACGTAGGCTTTGGGTTACTCTAGACTTTGGATTACTGTAGGCTTTGTGTTACTGTAGACGTA
Organism: Phasmarhabditis papillosa; assembly: GCA_034691345.1. Classification (NCBI taxonomy): domain Eukaryota; kingdom Metazoa; phylum Nematoda; class Chromadorea; order Rhabditida; family Rhabditidae; genus Pellioditis; species Pellioditis papillosa. The sequence continues at coordinate 63,003 of JAQGAV010000035.1, read as the reverse complement.
GGCTTTGGGTTACGTAGATTTTGGGTTACTTTGGGTTACTGTAGACGTACGCTTGGGGTTACGTAGACTTTGGGTTACTGTAGATGTAGACTTTGGGTTACTGTATGCTTTGGGTTACTGTAGACTTGGAGTTACTACAAGACGAAAAAGAATTACAACATAAACTCAATCAAATTTCACTTACAGGAGTGTCCATATAAAATTCGAACTGTTTTAAAATTATCGGGAATCTAGGAGCTATTGACTGATGTAAAACGGTGGATAACTCGGCCACTTGAGGCCGGAACCACGGCTTTCGCCCAGTTGAATAGGCCATTCCTAGCAGCGACATAAGCTCAAATAACTGATTACCTGCAAATTGAAATGAAATAAAAAAGTTGATAATTCGGATATATCAGTATCCTAAAAAATCAGCAATTTGTGAATTTGTGTGGCTACCGCTGGAAAGTTAAGAACTACGAAAATGAAACTCAATTTGAAGGAACCACGAAGATTAGGAGAGGCTGTTACTTTCAAATGGGCAGGTGTACTATTGTCAATAACAAACAAAATACCTCAGCGCGCGGTGGTATACATAGACATCCGCAATTGCGTATTTGTTTTTTTCTGGACATGATACAAAATAAAACTAATATAATAATATGTTTCTGCTAAGAATCAAACAATAGCGCATCTAACCATATAATGGCAGCTTAATTTTGCCACACAACGAGCGACTTTTGAAACCTTAAACAACACCGCGCACTGCAGTCTTTTTTGTTATGGACTATACATTGTACAGGCAACATAATAGTAGAGTTGCTACCACAATATGTTATAGTTAAGTTGAGCCACGTGTCCAATCTAGAACTTGATCTTTTTTAGGCAAACCGACCTAGACCTCCACCGGCGACAATTCCATGAAAATTAGAAGTGATATAACTATGTGAAGTAGAAAGTAAACTGAAGTTTGTTACATCGGTTTGTAAACTAGCTGATTTTATTATCTGCAATTGTAATATGTTCATATTTCCTTAAAGGAAATTGGCTCAGTTTGAGTTTTCAGAAATCTTTATTAATATTTCGGACAATTCTTTTCAAAATAATGGGAGCCCATGTGTAGGCCATTGAAGAAGAACTGGCTGGCCAAGGCTAAGTTCGGCAAATTTCGAGAACGGGTATTTTCTACTACTGGACCCGAATCCAGAGACGTTTATCCCCGGGGATACTTTATCCCGCGGTGTAAATTATGGGGGATACGTATCCCCGGGATAAATGTATCCCGGGGATCGGGGGTCTCTGGATACGGGTCCTGGAGTCAACCCTTTAATCTCCGTAGCTAGTTAATGAAGGCAGTTGAAACTTACTGGCTCGTTCGTGTAGTTCTCCAGACTGTTGGCTTCTTTTGCCAATAAAATTGTTTGCAAATCATTTAAGCTCCTAAAATAATCTCTATAATATCGTAAACAATTAACGGGTTTAAATAGAGACGGTTGATAATCTAATGATCTCCTAAGGCATAGTCCATCCCAATACATAGGTTTCCAGTGCAGTATCACAAGCGGGGCGCAGTGTCATAAAAATGAATTTAAAATCGGTCGAAGTGGTGCGTTTTCTCCAAAAGTACATTCATTTTTTTATAACACTGCGCTTTTTTATAACATATATGGGGATGAGTAGGTACCGAAGGGGCTCAGTTATTAGACAAGTATCATCACTAACCTATTTAGTTCTTCATGACTTCTTACAACTTGAGATCGAATATTAAATAAAACGAGCAGAAAGACGGTTATTACTGAAAAACGATAGTAGCTGAGTTGGCCAAGGTTATCAAGTTTTTATTTGAGCAGACTGGCCCAGGCCTTTTTTCCAAACGCCAACCAGTTGCCCTTACCAAAAGACTGCGGCCTGGGCCCGCCCGATAAAACTCCACTCCTGAATGAAACAACTGACTATAGTCGACGGACGGATCGATTGCAGGTAAAGGACTGAGAATGTTGCGCTGGAGCGCTAATCGGTTTGGAATTCAGTCTATTGCCTCTTAGTATCCGCCAGAGCTGTTAATCTGGCCTGGCCTGGCCTGATCAAAAAATCTCAGGCCAGGTTTTTTTGCAAATTTTATATGACCATTGTGTACTCGTATAATGATTATATTTTACTTTTATATACCGAAAAACATTCTAAAATTCACAAAAAATTGGAAAAATATCGATTTTTGGGGGCGTGGCTAAGACAAGCTGGCTTTTGCTGGCCTGGCCTGTGAAACCTGGAAAATATGAGGCCAGGCAGGCCAGCAAAAGCCAGGCCAGATTAACAGCTCTGGTATCCGCGCTCCTTTGTAAAACTGACCGTACACACCGCTGCAAGCAATTCGTCCGTCGACCATATTCGGCAAGATCTCTTAGGGAGCCGCCTAGGCAAGCTCGCGACACTGCATAACCGTTCAGTTAATTTGCTACAATCGGACTTTCTCAAAGGACTACTTTAAAGGTCCACCCACCTAGCAGTCCTTTAATTGCTTTAAATTCAAAGAGAAATTCGAATTAAAAGTACGAAATCGTGACCAGATTTGAGTAATGCGCGAAACCGCCATGAAAACCGTCGTTTGAACGAAGTCGAAGCTCGCGAAGGACTCCATAAACGGAACTGTCAATAAGAAACTATTTTTGAACTGAGAATTTTTGCTATCGCCTTCAAAATAGTTCTGTTTTTGCCAGTTCTGAAGTCTGGTAGTCCCGTTTTCTGTGTGTCCTGCGCGCGAAGCCGGTATGTATGCCATTACCTGAATGTCGCTTCACACAAATACTGTTAACATACCTGATGCATAGGCTAATTTACCAGCAATCCTGTTATTATTCATCTAATCAATATAAATTAATACAAATGTATATACTCCGTTCTACCGAAAGGGAGGATTTCCACTTTGCTTTGATTTTTATGTACACAGCTGAACTGACGAAATAAACATTACAACTAATAGAACTAGTGCAGAATTGAAGAGAGGAATTGAAACTAAAATATTTACATATACATTATGGTAATACAGTCTTGTCATATGAGATTTATGAATGAATTGCGTTATCCATATCGGTGTTGCTGCTGTAGTACTATAAGATCAGATCACGCTGAATGAAAATGGGATAGTGGACTCTATATAAAGGGCTGCCAGGATAGTCCTTTACTTCTTTGCAGTGCAAATAAAATTCGAATGGAAAATTCGAAATGGAGTCGATAGCGTCGAGTAGGAGTACAGCGAGCGATACTTTTTCGTTAGAAGAATAAGAAACTGAAAGCAGAAATCATAGAGAATAAACATAATAAACTAGCACAAAAAGGGAGAATCCGCACAGATTAATACAGTTGAAAATGGAAAACAAAGCCCGCTGAGATTAGTCTTTGGTTACGCTCATCTGTACTCATCCTATCTGGTATTGTATTCTACCTCTCAATCAGTACGCAACATGCTGAAATTTTTAAAGTATGACTTTGCTCGGAGAAAAAGCCTCAAGCGTCGCTGATCCAAGCTGGCCGTAAAGTCGGCAACACCTACAGACTACGTATACGCTTACATATGTATATTCAGATAGAATACATCAATATTACTATCAGGATCTTAAGAAAAAAGACGAGGATATCGAGAAAATGTTCAGTTGAAATCAAACATTCACCATCGTGCAGGAGTGTTAACTTAACTTTGTTGCACTGGTTACAAGTTTCGGATTATCTGGAAACGACAGAACAGATAATAAAACAATTTATACACCTCCCACAATGTTATTCTCTTATTACAATTTAAAATTTTATCACAGAGCAAAAGATCAAATACATTAGTACATTAGAATACAACCATACCCAGTTAGATTATATTTACACATGCAAGTCTTAATTTCCAAAGAATCCAGAGATACTTGAAACTTTGTCGTAGAATGAACCAAACGATGTATTACGCGATGCTGAAAATATAAGTTCAGTAAGTATAGGAATAAGATCCTTGACTCACATCCAGTAGGATTAGCTAGGAATTTGTTCTTTGGAAGTTTTGTGGCTTGCATTTTCTTGGAAACTTCTTCAGCCGGCTGAAATAACTCCAAATAAAATTTAGAATATATATATAAATCATACGTTTCTATCCAATCTTGGTATTAGCGATACGCGCATAGGATGCTCCAAGCGGGGTACTATGTCCACTACCTTAAGTTTAGCTATTCTTTAGCATTGTAAAAATAATTACCTGTGAATAGCTTTGAGATACATTTGTCTCACGAGAAGGTAGTAAATCAACCATAAGAGAGGACATTATCAGCTAAACAAATGTCATCAACATATTGGCTCAACAGTATACCTGCATTCTCTGAGCTGCCAGCCGAATATTCGTTGAAAGATAAGAACTAATAAGTGATAAATCGAAGGGATCCACATGACTCTCAATTGCTGGAATAATCGACTTCAACCTAAAACAAACTGAGTCAGTAATTCCTCCGATTACTCAAGTTCATCATATATTAACGGTGTTATATTTCCATTAGAGAAAACATAAAACCGACTCTTCATGCGGGAACATTGTATTCAGCAATCGGCAGTCGAACAGGAGCTGTAGCCAACTTCTTTGAACAGATGACGCACGTGAAATTGCAGCGTTTAAAATAGTAGCCATGTGCTTGCCAATCTAAAAAGAACGGATTAGGATATCTTACTATTAGAATAGATCGCTATATCCACAGTTTAGAAGTTTCTCCCATACCTTTTCTGATATTCTCTTTCTTACGGTTCTTGAAAGAAGATGTGTGACCGAAGACTGATTGAACCGATGCGATACGGCACTCAACACAGTGTAAATGGCAGGCGAGATGCAAACAGGCACTTCGATCATTCCGACTTCAGCCAGTTCAATTTTCTCCCATTCCTAAATTTTGGTTTCAACTTGACGTAAATTGAGTTCACGAACCACTATTAAAAAATAATAAACACTATATTTTTTCAAGATGTACATGTAAACTTACTGTTGCAAAATCCAGCCCTGATAGATGATTGCTGAATAACTCGATGACTTCGCTTAAAACTAGATCTGAGAAACATTCTTCCACACACAGAGAGCCGAAGGAGCTGAAATTATCATTTCTTGCAAGAAATTTTCAAATCTAACGTTTAATTTCTTTGAGATGTCTAAAAAGTAGTTGTCTGCTAGTTTAGATAAACCCAGGGCTGCGTATTTTAAGGGCCGACATAGGCCGGCCTGCACCAAGCCCACATTTTGAGGAGGCGGAGCTAGGGCGGCCTGTATTCGGCCTGTGACGTCATATTGTTTAACGAAACCATCATCAAACACTATAAAACATTTGCTACTGCTCAATTTTAGCATCACGGTCCTAGAAATTTTGATAGGAAATTTTGGCATGACGGTTGAACCAAGGGGACCCAAGCAGTAGCAAGCCGTCGTATGGGCAGCCCTGGGTAAACCCTGGCAAATTCAAAACCGCATTTTTCAAAACCGCAGAAATATAAATATTTCACATAATACACTTTCCACCTTACATTGTGAAAGTTACACATCGTAACAGATATCATTTAAAATCACAAGGGCCGTAGAAAACGCCAAAGTTGCATTTTGCCCCAATTTTCTATAGGTTAAGTTGTTTACGTAATAACAACAATACCCAACATGATGTGAAATGTACTAGCATGGTGCAAATATCCAGTAATGCTACTAAACTTTTAAAAAACGAAATTAAATTGGAAAACTCATGCCTGGATACCTATCAGTAGATCTGTATCCAATTGCAGCATAACTTCGCAATTTTAGGTACTAAACCTCTGTAACAATTACTCGCCAAAGAAAGAGTCCAAGCCTGGTAATATGATTTATCGATTTTCTTATTATTCATTCCCCTCGTATTTACTAGAAATGTTCAGATTAGTTTCGCCCATTTGTAGGAATGGGTAAGTGGAGTGCGGAATTGCATGGACACCAACACACGAACAAGAGTGAAATGTCCTTCACGCACAGTTGTTGCTGGCGGCGGCGAATGCTGAGCGGCAGACACAGGCGGCCGGGCAATCGACAGCATCGCTGCAATCGCTCTCTGCCTTGATCGGCTGGCGCAGTCTAGTTTGAATGGTCCGGTCTAGCGCGCGCAATCAATAATCACAAGGCCCTGTGGCCAGCCAGCGGGCGCCAGTCGCAGTGTAGTTCCATTTCAACAAATCAGAGAGACACCCACCAACAGGCCAGTCCACTGACTGTATTCAAAATCAACCATTTTCAACCAAAACTACACAACTGCGACCCAAACTACTGGCACAAATCGGTAGGAATCTACAAATTGCTCAGGGTATATCTCACATTGAAACATTTCACCATGTTAACAACTCTGTCTTGCATATTTTACCACTCTTTTTCACCTTAAAAAGATGGTTATCCTCGGTGTATGCGTTATTTTTATTTGGTCACAGTATTATATGGTACACCGGAGGTAATTAGTCGGTTACTACCGTACTTTCAAACCGATTAGGTACCTCTTCCTCACGGACTGAACATGTCTTCCATTATTTATGAAAGTAAAAGAGAAACAATTCGCATTTTCCCTATAGTTGTCACAGGCGCCATAAGATCATAGAGTGTATGCAGTTATGAGAAGGCTGCAGGCACAATCAAATTTACGTTGACCGGCGGTTCCCGGGTTGCCGTGGTTACCAACCGGAGGAGGATTATCATAGGGGGATAACAATTCCATTTTCACAACATCGTACACAGCAATACTTAATCCGAGCTTCTCTCTGGGCTAATAATACGTCTCACTCCAGTTAGAGTAATTACAGTATGCACATCAGTGGTGAGTGGAGGGTTGTCTAATATGTTACATTGGGAATATGCGGATCTATTGAATGTAATTCTATCTTACCCAAGTAATCCACCTCGTTCGGAAGTAAATTAATACGAAATTATTACAGGAATGGATATTCTCGAGAGCTTTTTCATGGAAAATGGTAATTCGAAAGATGTTCCTTTAATGGACGAAGTAGAAGAGAATCCAGAGGAGCTAGTGGACGAATCTGGTAGTGACGAAGAAGAACCGGCGATGAAATTAGCTAAACTTTGTCAAATGGAAGCCGCACAGAGAGAACTCGTTAACATGAGGTATATCTTAAGAAGCTAACCAAACAACAATAAGCTGACTTCTAACATATGTTGTATGAATAACTGGAATACCTAGCACACATGAATTACGTGATAGGAAGCCGTTTAGGTACCGAAATCGCACAGAAAGAGGAAAATTTACAATCCTTGATGGGGTTGAAGTAGCAGAATCACAAGAAATTCTGCAATTAAACTTCACATTTGATTTGATTCAGAAGATTTTCACAGATTCACGCGTTGGGTAAGTTACTATTTTTTCAATAACCATAAGATGCAATATTGAAACAAAAGTCGTTATGAGTTATCACAAACCCTAATGGAATACAAGTTCAGTTCTTGCATTTGAGGCAGCCAAATAGCTCATGCTAAACATATGTACACAGCCGAGTGCTATGTAAACTCAAAACCGACAGACGGCAAGAATGAAAACACTAAATAAAATATGATAGTGGAAGACCTAAAAAAATTCTTTAGAATTCAATTTCTGGCTAGGTACGGCATTATACCGAACACAAGAGAATGCAAAGTTGAAAGCTGTCCGAAAGACCAACTTATGAGTCTCATAAAACATGCAAACGGATACGTGGTAAGGCGATTATATCATAAAACAGTGTTATATTAAACAATCAATTAGAAAAAGAGAATTCCAAACGTATACCTTTAGTGGCGATGCCGTTCTTGTCGGAAGAGAAGAGAAAGAAGGGTCATCACAAAAATATCTGTGTATGAAGGAACATTTCTGTTCTATTCCAGAATGCCCATGAATAAGGTGAGAAACCAAGCTAACTCACATATAATGCAACATTTCAGTTTTTTGTCTTCATGCTAATTTGGTCCGAAAATCCTGGTTATAATGCTGCCGAATATAACAAGCAACTAGGCGAATATCGCCTGGTCGAAGAAACAATCCATAACACAATCGGATTCATCAGAGATCATATTCAGAGTTGGTATGTCATGTGAAATAGGGTCCAATGTAGATAAGAATTATAGGTGCCAACTAAAAGCTGCTCGCGGAGCCATAGGAGGGCCCGGATGTACAGTAGAACTACTCGAAACACTGAATACGGAAGACGTTACATCAAAGCATAGAAATAGGAAAGATAGACAGTTCACAACAAAACTTCTTCTTATTTGCTATGAGACTAACGAATTATCTATTTGCAACGTTTCGGATGGCGAGGTATGATAGTTACAGATAAATTATAAACTAATTCAGATAAACTATAACAGAAAAGCGCGGGTTTTAAAATTGTGTTGTAAACTAAGCACAATTATCTTATAAAAGTTGTTTGGTTGATTTGTCTTTTGAATCAATTTAATTTAACGCACGTTGGGCTGCTAAACGGTAATTCCGGTACAGTCAAACAACCAGATGAGTGAAAATATCTCTGCAGATGTAAAACAAATGGAAAACTAGCAAAAGCCTTAATTGCAGCAGCGTTCGCGTACTCCTGTTGCCGTATTCACGAACAATTCGGGGAGCTCCCTGCCCTTCCCTGACCATGACAAGAAAGGCAAGGGTGCCCAAAATGAACCGGCGAGGAACGGTTTAACTTTCCAGGGAAGGATTAGGGAAGGGTAGGGCCGAATATTCGTGGATACGGCCACCGATAAAAAGGTTCCAAGAGAATATTGTTTAAAGAAAGATAAAAATGATTATAGAAATGTAGCTTATAGAAATTAACAGATAATTTTCGTTGTAAGTACATTATATTTGATATTTTCAATTGAATACAATTATAATTAAATCCCATATTTAGTTCAATCGTGAACTGCTAGAGACAGCTCTATACAACAACGCTAGAGAGAAAAGCAGAATTATCATGAAGGACTCCTTAATGATCAAATTTGGTGACCAAGAAGAGGTAATTATTAATGTAAGCGCGAATAATATCAGTTTCAGATTCAAAATATGTTCTCCGGAAACTACAATGTACAAACAATAGCGGACGTATGGCTAACCTTCAATGAGGATGAGAAAGACAGGTATCGTATAACGACAGCTAAATCAGCAGAATTAGAGTTTTAGCTTGTTTCTATATCCCATTAACCCGAAGAACAACTTTCAGGCAATTCGTCAAAACACTAATGGAGTCTGTTGCCGGGTCCATGCCAGAACCGTTTGGATACGAGTACTACTTCCGCCGGTGTTATATGAACAAACCATTTAACCACCTACTGAAGGCAATTCGAGAAATTTACGAAAATAATTAAAGAGAGGCAAAATAGAGAATTATATAAAACGTGCAAGATATGATACAAAATTTTTTTAGAAGAATACTCGATCAGATCTTTTAACGAAAATATATTTCATTTATGTGTTAAGGTTATTGTGATTAACAGATCTGCTATGCATTGCACTGTGATAACATAGAGTAATATAACTAAACGGGTATGAGACAGTAGTAAATTTTCAAGAGAATAATAAAGTGATTGCTTGAACTGTTTTTTTCTTTCCTTTACAAGGAAAGCCCAATTGACCAACCTGAGAGAATCCTCGACTGATTTATGCAGAGCCTGGTTGGTTCGTGCTATTCTATCCCCATCGCGGCCGAGAATCTGGCAAATTGTGGCAGCTTCACAGTTAAGAAGAGTCAGACATAAACGGGATTGCGTCAGTAAAGCAGTCGTCGAAACGTTAACCGATGAGTTAGCCCATGTAGACAACCTAGAAAAGAAAAATGAGATCGCACATGCAAATAATAAGAAAACCTGGTGATAGACTCGGCAAAATATTCTGCCAATCGTTCTTTCACAATATCAACATTTATTTCCATTGCCACTTTTTCGTACATTGTGCAGTTATCCCGAATACCTTGCACACCATGGTAGAACTGCAGAACTGCACTATAAAGAAAACTTGACAGGTACACCGAAAATTTCTTACTCAAATAGGGCCCGAGAAACTCCAATGCCAAGAAGTGAATCAAACTTCCCGCTTCTCTTTTCAAAAAGAGGCAAGGGTGTTGTCGAAATCGAAGCTAGAGACTCTTTTAGGTTGTCCTCCAAGTTGGAAATGTCTCGCGCAACAATTGACTGAAAAATAAGTCTTCGCACTGAAAAAAAGCAAACAATATACCATATACTTATCAATCAGGACGCTTCGAAATAGCTTCTGATATAGTGATGAATTACTGCATATGCGAGGCCAATTTTCTCTCAGAATACTGCTAAGTGCGTTAACAAATTCAATAATATCTTTCGTCTGATCATAAAAGTCACAAATAACTGCCACAGATTCTAAAGTAAGTTCACAGACGCTGAAATGAAATAAATTCACAATATTTGAGGGAGCGGACAACCTATCAATCCAGCTATTACATTTATCTGTTATTCTCTGTGTCAAAATATGCATAAATTTTCGCTCACGTTGAATCCTAAAGAGGACAAATAAGATAAAATAAATTCTATGAGAACTAACTTGTTGATACTTTCCAGTTCCGAATTTAAAACTTTTCCAAAAGCTAGAGATTGATCATTGATGACACATTCGACGAGAGCTAAACTTTTTAATACAAAAATTTAATTATTTTTTAGTAAAAATAGGTTTTCAAAAAACAAAATTTACCTGGTCTCCATCCACTGATACCAATTGACTGCAATACACGTGCGAGGTCTCCTTTAGCAAATAACTCTTCTACCACAACAAGGGTAGCCTTCAATTCAGAAACAATCGAGAGCAACGACGATGATTCGAGCACTTGATTCGAAATAAACTCCTGAAACTAGGTGTTATGAGGAAACATGTACCAAGAAACCTTGCGAGCGTTAAGGTACATATCCAGCAGCTCATCCAGGTTTAAACCACTTATAAGATTAATTGCTGCCAGTTGATTTGCAACCCAATCAGAACGTGAGAGATCTCCAAGTTCTGATTGAAGCGATTCAAGCAGCGATCGTCGAGATCTTGTAAGTCTGTTAGTCACTCCACTAACAGCATTGTGAATCTAAACTTATTGATGTCCTTGTGTACTATATCGAATCAATATCACTCACATGTGTTGTAGTATGTTCGGTTAACAGACGTTTGTGAATGCTTTCCGAAAGTATTAGGCAAAATGCATCGGTAATTGCGTCTCCTTCCTCGTCACCTACAAAATAGCTCTATACATCGAGGGTTGATGAGCAACTAACCGATTAATGGCAGAAGCCGGTGCAAAGCAATAAAACCTTGCATACTGGCTTGTTGATCGCGTAGCACGGGACTTAAATACATCCATCAAAATATATATATTGAACAGGAACTTACCGAGAACCATTTGTATTGGGAATATTTCTAGCATCGCCGATGACAGTAGCAAGGGTTTCCGCTAGGTTGCGAACCTGTCTGACCTAAGATACAACTGAACGGTAAACAATTCCACAGACATACCTCGGTTGACGCTTCTAACACGTCTCGATATCGCCTCCCAACCATGTCACGCAACTCTTCCCTTTTCCCCTCCATCTCAGATCTTAATTATTGAACCTTGAGGCTACATGATAGAAACTAACTGGAGGTTAGACTGAATATTCTCCAACTGCTCAACAGTTAAATCCCGCATGAGACGTTCAATATCCATCTAGTATAATAATTCGGTCACATTCCCCAACATTTACATAGTATACCGCAGAACCAGCTACTGCACAAAACAAAACCCCAACATTCATACAAAAATTTATTTAAATAAAATACAAAGAAAAAACACAATTAAGTATTTAGTGGCCAACTTCTCCTTTCTTACCAGTAACTCTCTTGAAATCGGACATGTTGACAGCAGTAACAGGTGTTCCATGGAACTTGAGATCACTCAACTCGGTAACCTAGGTAAGAGCATTAAAAAACGTATTCTAGATATTCTCACTTCACCACCTTCTTGGTTGTTTTCTAGAAATAGCTGAATGCTTCGAACATTTTGGAATTTGACATACTTCAGCGGCTGAATTTCACCATCGCCTAAATTGATTGTTACTATAATAGCAGCTTTATTTTACCATCTTGAGCAGCTTGGCCAAATTCCAAGGTCTGAACAGGTTCCATGCTTTGAGCATCATCGAAGTCAAGAGTCTTTGGAAGGTTGGCAAAAACCTTGACGATTTTGGGAGCCTTCCCACCATTGCCCTGCATATTAATAAATAAATGCTGCTACGGCAGTTATTTAGCGTACCTTTACTTGAATCGAATGAAGTTTTATTGGCTGTGTGAATGGAATCGTAATGATAAGCTGTTCGTCGCAGTCGGATCGGAGTAAGGAAGGACCTGAATATTGGGAATACTGAATTAATAGTAATATAAAAGTGTAAATACCTTCCAAGAACGACCGGACAGGTGTATCATCACACCCATTCAAGCATTCTACCTGTGGTAATTCGATCAGCGAATTGAGATCTAGCTGACCAGGTATCTGAAGAAACATTACTGCATTCACATCAATACTAATTGCACCTCGCTTCCCGATGATCCAACATTACTCCACTTGGTAACTAGACTCTCCAGCCCTTCGCGGTTGGCGCCTTTCATAGTATCCATTTTCTTGCTGGAAATATGATTTTTTTAAATGGAAAGGCTAACAACGTTTACCCGTTGACAAAAACCATAAAAGTGGGCATGGCAGAAACACCATTTATAGCAGCAGTTTCTAAAATATTTCGAGTAATAAAATCGCATATTATAAAAACAATATTTGAGCAACAACATAGCCGATAATGCAAATTATTAAAATACTTACCTTCGCACTTGTCAACATCTACTTTCAAAAACTGCACCCCTGTGTGCTTATTTGAAAGCTCTTCAAAATAGGGAGCAATCATTTTGCATGGACCACACCTATTAATAACATTATTAAATGATAACAAAATTAGACTAACCAAGCAGCGGTAAAATCAACTACCATAGTTTTGCTAGCCCCGGCGGCAAATAGGGCACGGCAATGATCATCATTGAGAGCTTCAATAACAGGCATCGCTAACTAAAACTAGTACATAGTAGAAGGAAGTTGTATAGAAGATCAAAGAAATGATGACAATAAATGGCAGAACAGCAGTTGTACACGTTATTTTCTATAACCGCCAACTCCCCCACCGCCGAATTTACGCAATGGCAAGCAATTTGAACTAAAAACGTTGTGGGATCTGATTTTGAGTGATTTTTTTTAGCTGATTTTTTTTAGCTGATTTTTCTTCTCAGAATTATCGGAAATGTATACCCATTATTGTGAAAAGAAAAACCTTCTGAAGCCAGTGGGTTGACACAGCTTCGTGTCAGATATACCCTAATCATAGCTGTGTGCATCTCATATATTTTCATCATGACCCGCATCTGTATATTTTTTCCTCGCCCGATTCGGGTCTATTCAGAAAGTGCCCGAGCTTAACAGGGTTCTGGATCAGCATAGCCCTGTTCCAAATTGCATGTTTTCAAACGTAATAAGTTGCTTTTCAGATAAAAATAACTATTTTCGAGGTTTTCATTTGAAAGAAATTCGGAAATTGGATCGACTAAAAACGACTAAGACATTAGCACTATTTTCAGCACAACGGCTAAATCGAGCACAAAACTCGATGGAAATGAGCATGGTATTACAGATTAATAAACTGATTGTGGGTAAAATTACTTGGAACATGTAAATAATCGTTCATTGAAATAAAAACTCATATTGAAAAACAAACAACAACAAAAAACAGAATAAACACGATCAATTATACAAAATAAACAATTAATAATTTAATGGTGTTGAACTCTCAGATATTTACGCGTTTTCCTAAACAAACGATTTGACGCGAAACATAGGAAGGCTGACCTTTAGATGTCGCTAAGTTTTCCGGCGAGGCGTTCCAAGATTAGGTGTTTTACCACCCTGGCTCCTAATCAGCTCAATTCCTCTATCCAATGACACGGGATGATCCTTCGAAACATGGGCAGATTGCAATGAATCATTGAGAGCCATAACCTTGAAGTGCTATTACCTTCACACTTCGCCTAAACGATTACCTTATCAATTACTTGAGTCGGGAAAGGAAGAGGCATATACTCATATGTCTTGGGAGCAAAATTGAACAGTCTATCATCAGTTTCTTGCATGGCAATCTTTAAAGCAATCCTTTGATTGAAAATTAAATACGGTTACCTGAATTGGGGCAGCCAAGAGAGCAATCCATTGATTCGTCAAACACTTTGGGCGAGGCACCACAACCGCCTGAATGTTAAATAACTGTAACACTGTGAATATAGAAACCGTGAGCCTATTTCCCTTATGTTCATCCGCAATTCTACAGTGACTCCGAGGAGCTGTAATAACATGGTCCGGGTGTGTCCGTGAATATAAAACGAAATCGTTCTTATTTTCATACTTGACAAAAACGTCGTCCCATCTTTGAGCACCAGTAGGCCAATAGTAATCAGGCACACGAAGCTAAATCAATATGATAGTTTTAATTTTTACATGTAACCAACGTCGCCAATTTTTGAATCGGTCTCCAGAACAGGTTCCATTCTTAACAGCTTCCAATTTCCAATTGATGAGAGGCCGGAGCTGAAGTTAAAGAGGTAATCACCGATGTGGGGGCTAAATGGCTCACTTTTTAACGAGAGGAAAACAGGCTCGAATGCGGAATAGGTGTAGTGGCAGGAAGATACTACCAGCCGCTAATTTTCTGATATCAATAGCCGGTACATCAATAAGACCAGTAACATCGGACCTATAACTTTCAAAAATAAATTCTAGGTTAAAATTAAATCAATGGTAGCCAAAATTACAATGGCAGGCCAGGTTGGCGGATTAAAATGACCGTTTTTTCTCGATAACTTCTATGGCCGGTCATAGACGGCCATAAATAGATTAGAGCTTATAGATTAATTTTTCGGTTTTTTTTTTCATTTTTTTGGAAAATTGGAGGGGACAGTAAGATATATCTAGCCACGCTCATGCGCCCCGTTATTTCAAGTAAAAAGTGTTAAACGCAGATTTATTATTTTGGCTAAGTTCCGACAGATTTATGACCGGCCATTCGCCACCCTGGACATGGCCAGGCAAACGCGCTATGTCAGTAATTCAAGAAAATGTCCAAGATATCGGTGTAGGTTGTAGGTCTCGTCCCCGGCTGGTCCACAAGTATATCATCGCTAAAACACACCAGAATTGAACATTTCCACCTCGACTAGCAATGTCATCCAGTGACTGAGACGGGCACGCGGATAGAGCAATAGCGTCTGTTTTGATGTCACGACCAAACCGAATCTTAATAATCTAATTAAAATAATTACTATGAAGAAAAACCATTGTTCTCCCAGACAATATTGTGTTGTAATATCTGACCGGCCTGGCCTAAACTTTAATTGAAAAACGAAATAGTCTGGATGACTGACGATGAACGTGTTTTCTTGTAAGCCATCCGGTTTGAACGCAACCAGATCTGAACAGGTTGTTACATTTGGAATGATCAATTCTTCGCGGACATGAATAAAAAGTAGGCCCTCTCGAAGCGAAAAAATCTCCATCTACAAAAATAACATGAATATAGTCTCCCCAAATTGCGACCTTCCTCAAACCATCAGATATAGTCGAATCGATGTATATACCAAATTTCCAATCCGCATTGTATATCCATTTTTCAAAAGTTAGAATATGATCAAGCGGAGGTTCTTTAGCATGTAAACTTTAAAAAAAAACGCTGTTTTAAATATACATTAACAAAAAAAATACCTATCAGTGAGAGAGTTGTCTTTGTAAATTTCATGACTGAAACTAACTTCATAAGATACATCCTGGCCAGACTTGAAGACTGCCTGCAAAATAACATGAAACGAGAAGTTAAAATATTGAAACCTCGGGCAATCCGGATTCATCTACTTCTGTAGGAAGAGATCTGGACTTCAGTGGGTCTTTATCATACGATCCAGACATCGCTGTCTCTGCAGACCTTTTCATCGAAACTAAAATTTGTATGTTAACAAATATATTGTCGCAGTGCTCCAACTTCGGCCTGGTATATCGTCCACTGGAAGATCAGTTTCAGTTATATGGGATACTGTTTTTGGGAGGGTGGCTTTGATGTGCTTGTCTAACATAGTTATCTCTTCGAGAGATTCGTTATTCCTTCCAAACCCTGAATCGCCGAAATTGGTCTTTGACCCATTGTGACAACTTTCAGCCTTCCCTTCAACACGCAGCTGAAATTTAACAAAAAAGTACGTGAAAACTTGCGTTCCTCACTTTCTCCTTTGTTATATTATTGTGATTGTGATGTGAAATAGAATGACGATTGACCTCTCCCGAACCGTTCACTTCACATCGTAAGATCATCTCTCCACCACAAGGGCACTGAAAATTAAAATAAGAAAATGATATACCTGTTTGAACTAACCGCAAGAGCGTACTCGTAGTATTTATCCGGATTGGGAAAATAAGATTCGGAAGCGTCGTAATTATTACATGGAACAACACCTACATGGGGAGAACCCACACACCTAGGATACTGAAACGGGAAAAATCAGTAATATTTACAAGGTATAAAGCCCCACATCAAGCCTGACAGATGGTTGAACACCTGCTGGACGTTGTACAGATTCATCCGGGATTTCAGACAATATTTGTTTGCTCGTAATCTGACTGTCGAGAAAGGTAGGATGAGATAAGCGAAGCCTCTGAACACTGAAATTCATCATATATAAATTTTGAACTTCTGGGCACATACGTATTGTTAGCCTTCGCAGGTGTAGAAGCATCAGCAGACGAAGTAACAGGGGCCGCAGCCGCAGATTTTTTGAATATAAAAGAAAAGCCTTTCGACTTTACCTTCGTTGGAAAATAAGTCATCCTGCAAGACATACGTTTCGAAAGAACTCAAAATTGGAAAATAAAAGATTTCATTAGAAATGTTCTCATATTACGCCGACTATTGATTAACACGGTACACTTATTCAAAGCTGTTAAAGGCACGGTACACTCAAAAATTAATTTCAAATTTTATTATTTTGAATTAATTAGCTTGAAAAAGAAATATGACATAAATAGCAAAAAATTTGATGAAAAGTGAAGGATTTTAAGAGAAATTGCGAGTTGGGCTTATCTAGTTCAAGGGATGTGGGTTACTGCAACTGACTTTAGTGAGAAATAGTAAGAAACTATATGAAGCGGTGAAAATTTGGAAAATTCCTCATGACATTCATGGTTTTTGGCACCGATAATGGTAGAAATGTTTTTAGATTTTCAAAATTCCTTTTATTTCAAGAGATATAGACAATCGGATATTTCATGCAAAGGTCACAGGGCAGGCTAGGCTAGGACTCCGCCCCAAGTTCGAGCTACGCGCAGGGTGGCAGTATTTTCTAATGGCCATAACTCGGCTTAAAATGATCGTGAAAATATGCGATCTTCATATTTCAACTCAGTATTAATAGCTCTATCGAACTAAACGTGAAAATTGAGAAACTATTTTTGAGTGTACCGTGCCTTTAAACCGAACCGGAACAGGCCGGGCAGCCGTCTGTTGTCAACAGGCTGGCGGATGGCCGGCCAGAGTTTTAGGCCATGGCCGAAATAAATCTGCTTTTTTTAACACTTTTTAGTTGGAATAAAGGCGCACTGCGAAACGAAAATGCCCACGGTTTAGTCTTAGTGGACATTCACTTTTCCGTCATCAATGAAATAATATATTTGTACCCAACAGATTTATTCTAATCAGGCATCACATGCGGAGCACAAAAGTCTAACATCAAACAGAAGATTCATTTGGATATGCAAATAAGTGTTGATAGTTTTCTATTTTGAGCTTATAGTCATCGGCAGTTACAATTGCCAGAGAATTATTTCCTATCATAGTATGTTCATTAGATTGTTGTACGCCTTCTTTAATATTCTCTCTGTCCGTATCATTATCTTGGCGTTCATCCGCTAGTGGCCAATCTGGTACTATTACTATGCTAGAATTTGTGCTAGATGCTCGGGCACTCGCCGTTTCTTCCGGCAGATCCGGCAACATAGGTACACTTGCTACTTTGGGAAATGTAAGACCATCGGGATGAGCTTTCCGTATTGAGGGCTTGCTACAGGGTGGGGCCGGTAATTGAACCAGGTTCGGCAGAGGTAGTGAATTCGAAAAGTTAGTCAGGTCTGAGGAAATGGATGATCCAGAGGAAGATCGACTCAGCGAAATACTGGCAGCTGGCGATGGCGGTAACTGAGGAAGCGTTATCAGTGGCGGCGGTGGTGGTATTCTGGTTTCAGTGTTGCTGGCCGGCGGAGCTGGCCAGTCGTTCAGGGATTCCATCGATGCACTTGTATCAACAATATCACTCTCATCATATGTGGTGACTACTTTCTTTTGGGCCTCCAAACTTAGACAAGCCAGTTCTGCTCGCGAGACTTCGGCTGTGGCTGCTCGCAAGGAACTGTCACCCGAGTGAGGTTGTACATTTGCGCGGTTGGCATGCTGAAAAAAAGAAAATTTAGAAACGTTCCTTCGTCGGAGAATATGGGCTTATCACGAATTTGGCCGAAAATTTGAGAACTATTTAAGAAACGGAGATAATTGGGAGATATAGATTTAGGTATGGTTTCTGTAGACTGTTATTTCTAGTAACGTAATGGAAATAGCCTCAAATACAGTGTTTCCATTCACCTGAGGCGTTCCTGATTTTACAAAATCTTGTAGTTCCTGAGTGATTGGACGATTCGATAGATTTATACCACGGTTTTCTCGTATTTCTGCGTATTGTGGGCTGCTTGGCTTAGTCAATACAGCCGGTCTAAAATTGGCGATAGTTAAGGTGTGGGAACTTGTCGCCCCGTGGTTAACATTTCTCGGCCTGGACCGGCCCGAGAATTTCATGACTTTTCTCTGTGTAGAAGGTAAACATTCCGCACGGTTTAAAAAAAGTACGGTTGAAAGGTCTATCGGTAACTTGCTGCCCAAAATTTGCCCGTAAAACGGTGAACCGGCAAACTGATAATCCAGAATTACGGCCTAACACCGGTTCACAAGTATTTTCCGACTTGCTAACAGGCAACTGTAATCCTGAGAAAAACGTTAGCATTGAAACTGACCATAGTTGATCGGGGAATGGTATTGAGCTCAATATATTCGTTTATCCTACCTTAGTGTTTCCAGATCTTCGTAGATGTGATCTTGCTTCATTTCGTTCTCATTCTCTTCATTCATAAGACTGTAAATAAGCTTATACTCTCAAATCAGAGCTCTGTCTATGTCAGGGACACACAGAGTTAGCCCTGTGTCATCTGTGATAATGTTTTCAAAATAAGTCCTTTTCTTTAGTATACATCTTCACGAATTGTCTTACAGAAACCGAATCTTATACAGATGAGAATAATGTAGCATGACCAGAAATCATATATGAAAAGAAACCTAGCTTCTGGGCTAACTTTTCATTGCCCTTGTTTACCCCGTTGTTTAGTTTGTTATAAAATGTTATAAAATCTATGTTCCGAGATCCCGAAGAATCCGAATGCTACGTTTTTTTTTCCGAAAAGGGTATGCTGTAGCAAAATCAAAATGCATAACCAGTATACCGGTAAATTTACTATAACAATTTACCGGTAAAACAGTATACGGTCTTACCCGTTTACCATACGGTTACTATACCGAAACCCACCCTACTATACAAACACTACACAGAACTTCCTTGAAGGCCCTTGTTTCACCATTGCACCTTTTCTTTAGTAATTTGACCGATATCTTTTTGCATTGGGTTCGGCCTGTTCTGCGTGTTGCGATCATTTGTTTAGTGCAAGGCACTCAGCTGTGTGGCGGCGCCCCTAGATGCAGTCCCCCCGTTCATTTTCGAAAACATTCGAAAAAGGGCGGCAAGAGACAGATATAAACACATTTCGAAATATTGCAGCAGATTGCTTATGGGAAATGTAACTGGTATAAAGTAAGCTTGCGAAACTGTTTCTGGATAGGTTCAGTCTAGTATATCTCTCCGAAAGTATAGCTCCTCTGTGAATAACTTATTTAGCAGGTTAGAAACAAACTTTCATAACTCAGAAACTATATGAATGTATCCATAAGTACGTAAATTTTCACCGAAAAGATAAACTTTTTATTTGTGGGGTCGAAAAGTGCAATTGGAGCAACAGCAGTGCTGTCAGCTGCGTATTGTTTCGAATCGCAACGTGAGATATCGAAATTTATGTTTTCTTGTTTATTTTTATAATTTTTATCGTTATATATATTTTGTTTTATTCTAAGTATATTACCGTAGTACTGTAAGGGCTAATTTAAGATTTCTGCCCATTCCCAGCGACTCATCGAGGTTTTGCTGCACTTTTTTGAAATTTATCACCAACGTTTGTAGGAACGTTTTGAACGCAGTCTCTTTGTTTTGCAAAATTGGTACGATTAAACTTTTTTGCGTGAGTAATCCTTTGAAAATAGTAGTGCCGAAGCTCTGCAAATAGGTATATATGTAATTTGTCAAAAAAGTTTCTTGTAGAAATATCCATTGTTTACTAATTTCATGGTACTATTAGTTTTTGAAAGTGGTGGCCTCGGTTGAAAACATATTTTTGGGGTTCTTGTAACCGAATAGTACCAATTTCATGAAAAATAACCTGCTCAAAGCTATTTTTCTCTCAGAAAAACCTTTCATTTTGCAAGGTCTACCACATTTTATTTACACGTTCTCCATTAAATATATTAGTTTGCACTTATTTGCTATCCTAGAAATTAGTTGCAATCTCGTTTTTTATTGCCGAATTTTGGTCCCATTGTTGCGCTTTCTCTCGTTTTATCGCCTGCTATCGCCGTAGGTCGCAGCAGTCGTTTTGTATTAATTCGAAACTTTTCGAATCTGTCTGCTGCTGTGGCTGCTTTCTCTAATTTCTCTCTTTTTCCCGTGTGTATTTATTTGCACTACGGCCATTCAATGTCTCGCCATCACGCTGCCAACAAAACTGTCGCACCATTGGTTTGTACCCCCCCCCCCCTGCCCTTGGAATTGCTGCAAACGGTTTTATATCAGTAGTTAGAAGTTATCGCTCCCACCCAATTGCTGAAAATCTAGCCACATATCAATCTAGTTTAGTGTCTATTGCATAGTAGACGGTCCGCACTATCATTCGTATGAGTCTTTTAAAAAATTCGGAATTTTCATTAGGTAACCACTATTAGGTTCTACTTTATAGTTCGTGTTTTATGTGAAATTATTCTACACTAAAAAAGCCAGGCTGTAGTTTCACGCTCTTTCGATGTACCTTTCCTTATTATCCGGCTTCATTCTGCAATCAGGCTCTTCATATAATTGTTGTTCACCTAGTCTCTTGCTCCTTTCCACCTGCTCCATGATAAGATCGCGATCCAGCGGCTGCAAGTTCAGCTTTTTCCCCGACATTGTTTATTTGCACTTTTGAAGGGAGCGCAGCAAATGCGAAAGAACTTACACGTAAATATCGACTGACTGATTGATTTTCGTACAGGGCAAAATATCTATTTGTGATATATGTTCAAGGGTCACGGGCTTAGTTTTTGCAGAAATCTTCTTATAAATAATAGCTAATTATATTTGTAATTGACTTTTATTTTCTAAAGATACTAGTCACGTTGAAATTGCTATTGTCTATTTGCTCACCGGTGCTGGCCTAAGTTCAAGATAATCAGATTTGGCTCTATCATTTCTGTTAGATAGAACTGAGATCAATGATTCCTCTGATTCCGCTAACGGAGACGTCAGCATTATTCCATCCGATAGTCCAAAGTCAAGTTCATCGCTAAAGTTTGCATTTTAAGTTCTCTGTTAGCTGTAAATTCATTTCTATTTCATACTTTCTGCTAACTTTGCTTCTACTAAATCAGTGAACAAATTGGTATAAAACGTTTATCTACAAAATAGAGTAAACGGAGAATCACAACACACGAACAATGGATAACATGCGTGGATTGGGTTAGATGGGGAGAAGACATATATAGTCTGTTTTATAAAGGGGTTGCGTTACTGATTTGGAAGCTAAGTACTTTGTTTACACCGCTCCGATGCTATTTAAGCTTTTGAAACAGACTATATATTTGTTTTACATTGCATTTTATGAAAATCAATTTATATACGACTCAGAGATAATGGAAACTTGGATGTATTTTCCGAGATATATATTTCGGGTTATTGTGACAATGCGTAGAATTTGTACGATGTAAGGATTGCTCTGAAAGATTAGCTTCAGATCGTGTTAGTATTTCGATTATGTTTTCTCGAATTTCGCTATAAAAACTTAGAAATATCTAATAATTGGAATATCGAACTAGGATAGAAATTGGTTAGTGTAGGTATGGGTGAATAGGTAATAGTTCATGCAGTATATTGGGGGCATGCAATGATATAACTGAGAGAAGCAAAGTTGGCAGTGTAGTGAATCTTTTTGTTATTTCTTTTATTAATTCGGTGAAAACAAAGGAATACGGCTTACAATTGTGCAACCACATTGTCAAAAGCATCTCGTGTTTGATACAATCTGAATATTTCCCTCGTCGAGGCTGTTCTAGGTTCTTGACTTTCTCTAGCGCGTAACTCCTCCACGGGTTCCTGATTACGATCTCTTCTCCGGTCATCTTCCGGTACATGCGAGCTTCTTCTTTTTGTTGGTGACATGCTTCTGGTCCTTTCATAATCTCGCGGACTTCTTCTCGAACCTCTATGATGACTCTGAGAACGTTTCCGTTCTATCATACTGTAGCCGTCTCTTGTTCTGTGTCTTCCGGAATCGTGATTCCTATGCTCGTGTTCTAGCTCTCTATCGATTGTACTGTATCCATCTCCAGTTAGTTCTTCGTATCGTCGTTGTGCACTGGGTGCAGTTCGAACCCTATCCGGAACTACATATACTGGGCTTAGCTGCTTGCTAGCAGGAACTTGATTCATAGCCGGATTATCAATAACCAGTGGAGGAGGTTGTTGATATCTTGGATTATCTCCATAGGCCAGTTGACTGTAAGATGGGCTTGGACTGACATCCCTGTATAACGCTGAGTTTGGCCTGGAGCTCGTTCGCTGTGGTGGAAGCGGCGAAATTCTGAAATAATCCAAATTGTTATTTTATTTGATCAGATTTTGAATTCTGGTTGCTAATGGATCTTGCACAGCCTTCTCAGGCCCTTAAGTAGTTCTCACACTTCAACCTCCAGTTTGTTTTAACTGTCCTCGTTAATCTTTAAGATAATTCTTGGGATTTGATATGTATCGCTTTTGATGCTGGCCGCCCAGAGTCAGGAAAAGAGAGGTGTAATGACCTAATAGATTGATCTTATGTGTGATAGTATCTAATTATTGCGCATTTTTATAACATCCCATAGGGAAGAAATGTCTCGCTTTTGTCAGATTATGACACCTTTAACCACCGCCGAAAGCGCCGTTTCCGTAACTAAGGTCAACACAATTTAGCAGATATCTGCATCTCAAAGGGGAATCCCCCGATTTATGATTGACGGCGACATAATTGGGCACATGAGCCCATGATAGTCTGATGACTCTAATGGTTCTGAGGGCATTTCACATTGTACGCATAGTTTTTGTACTTCTACTTTAGTCGCGGACAGTTTTTCGAATACAAATTGGAACGTGTTGATAATGTTTTGTGAAAAGTGCAGTCGATTTCTGACTGTTTGTGCTTCCTGTGATATTTGTGTAGCTGCCGTGATTTGCCTTTCCCAATCGGTGATATTGGATTACACAAACCATCAACCTATAGTCGACACCGTCGAACCGAAGGCATGATCAAATATAGTTAACCGAATCTACGAAATATGCTCCAGCTTGGACAAGATTCCCAATTTACTAGTTTGCGGTTTAATGAAACTCTAGGCTAGATCACTTATATGCAAGAAAGTTCTGATAATTTTTGATGTTCCTGGAGTTTACGTTTTTTTACGATTTGACCCTATTTACAGGCTGCCACTCATCTGTCTAAAATTGCAACAGTAATTGACGGGGGTTGTTGATGTTCGTTTCATGATGGCTTACTTTTATTGCCCATTATCATCTGTATTTGTGTCTCTCGGTGGCTGTCCAATAACCTTATCTTATGGCTGCTTGCCCTCTTTTATCGCTGATACAAATGTTGCCTTTTAAGCGCACCCAAAGAGGTCTCAAGTAGTTTTTTTTACATTGCATTGCTTGTTTTTCCCGGCGCCAATCTTTACCAATACCAACGTATATTATGTACGTTACAGATATCCTATATATAACTTAGGAACTCTGAATACTGAACTTTAATATACGCGAATTTGTATGAAACAGTTGTATTTCGCCCTTCCTTGTTTGTGGTAGTCCGGTTGCACTTTAGTTTCGATGTGATCAACATCCTGGTTGCAATATTATTGTTTGATACGAATTGCAAACCTTTGTAGATTTTGCAGACTATGAGACATCTCGGAGGGGCTTTGTACCATGTAGGGTGACGTAGACTGATGCATTTGAATGCCAGGCGTAGCACCGTAGTCTTGATATAACCTGCAATAAGTCATTGAATACAATTTATAGGCACAAAGGGTCAATTGTTATGATAACATGACAGATTTACAACATTAAAGATGTCTATCTATGTCATATATCTATTTTTATAACTACCCAGGTAGACACTTTGATTTTTGTTTATTCAGTTAGTATATTAATTTATATGATGATAGCAGCTAGTGCCCTTTGCAAGTGCAAAATTGTGAAGTTTCTCCAGTTTCGTAGTGTTGATTTTAAGTCGCGTCTGTTTAATGTTTAATCGCCATTTATCTCTGTCTACGGATCTTTCTTCGGTTGTCTCAATTCTGCACCACGCTTATCATGCAAATGAAATTAAGAAGACCCGTTTCACACAGAGGCAGACATACGTCTCTTTCAAATTATAATAATAATGTTATCCTTTTAAATCGGAATAATCCCTAAGATCAACATTTATGGAATTTCGGTTTGCACGAATGCTGGCCTTTTGTGAAATACTGGCCTGGTTGGGTCTGTGGGTTCATAAAGCTAGATGTAGATCACATTTGTTCGCCTGTTCGAATAAGGGTTGCTCTAGAAGCCAACTATTCAGACAGGTTTTCATTTATTCTTGATCTTTTGGTACCAAAGATTATCTTAAAGTTTCGTGTCCTTAAATTTTGTTCTGACTGATTAGTCTTTTCATTCGAACTGAACTTGGCAACATTTTTATCTCTATCTCAATCGTAAAATCAGAAAGCTACTCATTGACCTTCACTGTATGTCTAAGTTTCTTACCAGATGATACACTCTCTCAGTTTTTCTCTCAATTGAGCACCAGGAACCAGTTTAGAGAATTATCGTCTCCAGTCCAATATTATTCGAACCATTTCGAATTTCTATCCAAAATGTTTGATCGGCATAGGTAACTTTAGTTCACAAGGAAATTCCTTCCCATGCTACTTGTAATCTACTACCAAGTCTCTTTAATTAGCATATGTTTAGTTATTTAAATACATATATTGTATTGTTGATAATGGTATCTATCACATTAGTCTCTAGTCTAAAGTATAGAGAATGTCTGTCTGTGCACTGCTGATATAGCACATGGCATTGAGAGGGTTTTTTGTAATTTGGTTTGTTACGATAGAGCGCGTTGTGTGCAGAGATCGTCTAGACAACACTCAAAGTGCACCGATTGGAGGTGTGGCAGAAAGAGAGAGAATGATCAGAGGGGGGCGGAGTCACAAATGAAACCTATGCATATTGTTTCATTATAAACGAGTTCATACGACCATACTGAACTCGCGAACCTGGTCGACCAGGACGACCTCTCTCGCAGTTATTGTGTTTGCGTTGACCGATTTGCTTTTTCAACATATGTTCGCTTAGTTCTGACTATATTGCTCTTCGTGCCAAATATGGTCGCTTTCTAATGAGAAATTAGTCTAGTCGCTGGGTTTTAAACGTATGCGTTCGAAATATTAGACGGGTTATCCCTTCAACGTAAACTAAAGGAATGTTTAGCATTACAGTATTGCTCTATAGACAGACTATATAGTGAGCCCATCGAATCTTCGCCGTTCTCATGCTAGCTTCAAACTGTCACATGTTGCTATCACTAGTCGCCTTCGATACTTCTTTCTTGCTAGTCTCATTCTCCTGCTGCACATCACTCCTCCCGTCTTCCCGACCATTCATTTTTTATCAGTCTAGCGGTTGTAATTGGAGCATATAACCCTGTCGGGTTAATAATGTTCAGTTTGTTCAAGGAACTAGGAAGACAAATTGTGTTTAGTCTATAAAAATTACTGGAGACTTTTACATTGATGCCATTGAACTATATTTACTTGCTCTTTTGATTTTTTCATTGTTCGTTATTCTTCAAATCTTTTCAACTATATTAATATCTTCTTAATCTTCTATTTTCAGTTACAACTCTTTGTTTCTGATTCCTTAGTGAAAATGATGGATCCAAAAGAAAGAACGCAGCAGGAGGAGCTGATTGCTGCCCCTTCTAAACTACCACAACTTCAGAAGTTGGACATAACTCCTAGTGATGTAAGTTCTTTTCTTTACTTTTTGCTGGGGCGCAGCTGGTTCATTACCAGCGGATGGTTTTTTTTTCTTATTCTTCATTGGGGTCTCACATGATTTAGTATTTTTGTGAGCAATCGAATGAACGAATGACGGGGCTAAACGACCTTCGTTCGTATATGCTGCCAGACAGTTTTTTATCGCCTTTCAAACAGCACACTGCCATTCTTTGCATTCATATTCTTTACGTTCCATTTGGCTAAATGCCAGCCGAGATTGAATGAATACGAGAATGGGGAAATGTATTTGAAATGAATGACAATATATTGAATCTAATTTTTTGCTACAAAGACTAGTGTCTTTTACAACTTGTCTGCTGGTTTATGACAGTTTGTCATTCGCAACAATAGTATTGTTCTATTCTTTTGTTATTTTTACAGTCTAATGTTAGCAACCACTTGCCTGTCTGATATATATATATCCAGATTGAATGTCTTTTTAATTGCAAATCTATCTAAACATATAAGCGGCAAAGTAGCTTATCTATTGAAGTGAAGTACTGGGTAGCTCTTGACCTATAGGGGTCAGTCTGAGTGTGGTAGCACTCCCTTCGCACTGTTTGTTACACTTTTCCGCTTGTAAACATTCCCAACTCGAAATTCTCATTATCGCAACTTTTCCTTCCGCCCGTGATGCAATCGACCCCTGCGTAAACTTTAGAAATTACGTAATTAGCCAACGTGTTTCGATGAAATCTCAGTTTTTGTTTTATTCGAACCAAGCGAAGGAAAGTGTAGGAAGAAACTGATAGATGGACAACAGTGGTTTTTCGAATCTTTTCGAAAAGTCAGCCACTAGATTGCTGAACCGGGGTCGGCGGGCAACTGCGGCACCCAAGTGGCGTCGTCTCAGCTGCGTATCTCTGCGCTCAGCAGCTGATAGCGAACTTTTTCTCTCTTTTGCTCTCAATCGTCATTTTACAGCGATTGCAAGAAGTTATATAGAGTTTTCAAAAATGTTATTACAAATAGAAAGGAAAGCAGTCTTGTTGGAATGCAACATTCTTTTTCGAAAATAAAGTGCAAACTTCTTGTGCGGGCCGAAAAACTGGATGGCGTTCAGTATTGATTAATGGTTGCGAAAAAGTTCTGGTTGTGAATGTGATTTATTTTTTGATTGAATATATGATCTGGGATCGATAATGAAAGTGAATTAAAAGTGTATTTTTTCAGGATGACGAAGAACTACGACAACAGTTGGTCGAATATGTGGTACTCAACTCCCTGCTCAACTCACTCGATCATTTTGTTACAGTAAGTTTTTCTCTGCTAAGCGTGGTTCGGTTGATGAAAAAAAGAGGGAAACTATTTGGCATCAGATAACATAGTTCTAAGAGTTTGTACTTGAGCTCTGGTAGAATTTTCCGTTTCCACTTGTGGATTAAAGTTACCGTGATTATTGTTAGCAAGTAGTAGTGAATCGCAGCTGCCTAATATTGTTTTGCTATTGAGCATGTCATTCCCCTATTGGTTTTCATATTGTTTTTCTATTTGCAAAAGTTCTTAGTTAGAGTGAAGAGTCTCAAAATTGTAATAGGTAATTGTGTGCGTGTGTATTGAATTACACACTGATTAGGACAGGTTTAACTGGATTGATCGAATACCGATACCGACGAGCGAGGTGCACAGGTACCTATAATTTATGGGCCATTACCCAAGGGCCACCGCTGATCGTCTCTGCAAAGAAAGTCATCAATCTTGCAACTATAGAGGCGCTTTAACAGGAAGATCATGTTCGATTAGATCGATGTTGATATGCCGTTATGCATGTTTACGTACGCTGTATTTAAAGCGTTTGTAATAACATTATTTTATCTACCTTTCGTTTGTGGGATCAACATTTTATAAAATTCGTTCGGATAGATTGTAAATATCCACTTGGTATTACCTCACCATATTGTGTAGATTATATTTCGCGCTTATCTAATAAGTGCGGAGCAGACAAAGGGCGCCGTGGCGAGTGTTGCGTTTCTGGTCTAAGATCAATGGGGGATTTGTTGATAAATTGGCAACAGTTGAACAGCAGACGTTCGTGTTGCTGCTGAGAATTAGGCCGATTGCGAGCGTACTGACTGCTTATTCGCCCTTTGCTGGCCGCTTTTAGAAGGGCGCTACAATATGAGGCTAATAATCGGCACGTTTTTTCGGATAGAAGGGAGTATTATGAGCCGAAAGTGCAAAGGGGGCACATTGGTGCGAGCGGTTCGCATAAAAGAGGATTGTAGGCAGTTAGGTGTCAATGAACGATCATCCTGTCCGATTAATGTGTCTGGTTGACCAAAATGGGCGAACGTATATTTCAAATTTGATAAATAGTAGGCCTTGAATACGTTCATTAATATAGTTTCTGCGTGTCTCTTTCTAGCACATCGCTAAATTTGGTGAATGATTGAGAAGTATTTCAGCTTTGGCTGATTTAAAAATTGTTTCCGTCTTATGAATTCTCTTACATAGTTTAAATTTAATTAGAAGAAACGGTATAGAAATTTAAAACGTTGTATATGTTAAAAGGTCAATGATAGTTGGTTTACACTTGAGACAAATAGATGCGTATTGTAGATGAAATAAGCCGACAAATCAAATATACTTAGTAGAATAAACTAATATCAAAACATATATATGTAATTACGCAAGAAACGATTACGAGCCGTTCTTTTTAAGCTCATCCGACAGCGCAAAATGATTGAGTGGCTTAATTGCGCAAGTTATATACCATGTTATCCTAAAATAGATTGTATCAATAGTTTGTTGCCCTTACTAATTTCCTTCTTTTCAGCATTTCACTCCCGGATGTCATTACAAATGGGATATCAGTCCAGAGATGATCATCAACGTGACTCATATGTTCGATAAACTGAAGAGTCGTTTCCCCGAGTTGACGAGCTCCTATGTTCCCATAATGGAAGTCTACACAAACTATATGTACGATGCCCTGCAAGCGGCCCGTCTCCGTGATGCCGAAGCCTGTAGAGAGTCAGGCTTCTATAGTCTGGAGTCTGATCTTTCCGAGTAAGTCCGTGTTCGCTCTTCTCTTAATTATACGCTGCTGCAGCATACTCTCCACATATGCTCATACTATATTACAATATTCAGTTCAAATTCATATGCCTGACTTATTTCATTTTAATCACTAATTTTCATATGTTATATATTAGTAGATTAATAGCAATAATGTTTCGCCGACTTGTGATAACAAAGTTATAGCTAAATTTGAATATGGCTATCGAAATATTCCCAGCTGTCGGCTATAACTCTGTTCACAAGCCTATATATATTTTATCTATGTATTTTCACATCTACCTCCTCATAATAGGGCGAAATCCTTTCATCGATTTTGCCTATTTACTCAATATTATGTAGTTTGCTTATTAGCAAACTGTTTTCTGTATGTTTAACATTTCCCCCCACCTAAATGTGCCCCTTTAGGCTGCAATGTTGATTTAGTTTCTAGTTTAATTCAATGTTCTTAGTTTTTTAGTTTTAGTCATTTTTCGTTCATTTCTTTGATCACGGGTAGTAGTGATTACATGTTTGTGCTATTTGAATTCTTCTTGTTCTTTGTAAGCCAGTACTTTTATTTTCATGTTCGAT
This sequence comes from Phasmarhabditis papillosa, assembly GCA_034691345.1. NCBI lineage: Eukaryota > Metazoa > Nematoda > Chromadorea > Rhabditida > Rhabditidae > Pellioditis > Pellioditis papillosa. Next base: position 32,804 of record JAQGAV010000035.1, on the reverse strand, counting down.
TCATAATCACCATCTTGATATTAATTAATGTCATTTTAGTAGGCAGCGTTCTATTATAGACTTATTTCGAGTTAGTTCACTTTTATGTAACTGTTTATCAATAACTCGATGTAAGTCTATCTGCTCTACTGATTTTGATCATTTCGTCGTGGTAAAATTAATTTGGCCTTATCCCATCCTTTATCGTAAAAGTTGCTCCTATTTGACCCGTAGTATCATGTATGCTGTAAGCTTACATGGATTCTATCGGTTAGCTGTGATAAAACTAGCAACTTATAGGATACAGTTTTTATCACTACCTCTTAGCTTAAAGCTCATTCCTCTAAGCAAAGATCTCTCTAGTTCAATTATATGTTGTATACATATATCATATACATATTATATATATATATAACCATCATATCTTAGATGTTGAATACTGTCATATTGTGCCTTTTTTTGAATGTTGATAGAGTTAATTAGTATATATGTGATCATGACATAGGCCTTATCAATAGTAATAAATTAGTTTTTTTTGTATTTCTCATTTTCAGTATGGTTTTGATGAATACAAAATTTTTCATTCGGTTTAATTGATAGTTTCTAAAGTCTCTGGTCTGGAGGCTGTTAATGTGGTCTAGTGTCTTACCTTGGATCAACATGATGAACTGTTGGTATGTATTCAGTTGAAGGAGATCTCTTTGGTATAATTGTATGCTCATAGGGTGAACGAGATTCCGGATAGAGATCTCTGAACACGTAATCATTCATTCTCGGCAATTTTTGGTATATCAGGCCTTTATAATAATAATAATATTTACTGTTTCAATAGGCACATATTAAAGAAACGTTGAGCAAATTTGAGCGTCGGAACACCTAGGCCGAAAAGTTAGAAACTTGGCCCGCCTGGGGCGGGGCTAACTTTTTAGGAAATTCACCCTGCCCAAAAATTTGAGAAAGGGGGCCGTTTGGCTTTCTCCCAGCCCTGTTTCCCCGGATATGAATCTACTGCTCACCGATCTCTTTCATCCACCAAATCCTCCTTCCACTGAACCCTCGAAGCGGATGGAGTGTAAACTGGACGGTCGTTTATCAGAGTCTCAGTTCTGGAAGCAATTTAATGTAGTTCCATATAAGTTTAGGATCTTGTTAGAGAATCAAACGTTTCATTTTTGGCATTATTATTTAGGCCACCTGCTAATGGGCCAAATAAGCTCATCCAGGGCTCATATTCGATAAGTTGTCGTTGAATTCAAATAAAACATGGTTTAGGACGGGGATACTAGCTAATAGGAGTTCGAATAGGTAGTTCCGGCCAGGATAACTCACTTATGTGAGGTCCATTTCTCATATGGTGGTCCGTTAAGTCTAAGCAGCTGGGGTCGATCATCCAGACCCGGAGGCGCCGAAAGAAGTGCAGAATCGCGACCGTCCAACTGAAAGTACCAGCACTTGGAGCATCAAGAGTCACGATGCGGTGTATTTCTTTAAAATGCCTCTAATATTTGTCGAAAAACGAAAATATACTCCAAATTCTCTGAAAACTACCAAAGTAACACTCCACCATTACTCTTGACGCTCCTTATAGGAATGGTTAGCTTCTGTTTGATCAATAACGCTAAACCTCATACAATTTTTTGGAGTATAGTTTTTGAAAGGCGGTTGCTAAAAATTAACTTCTACTTGACTGGGTTGTTCAAACTAAACCGATATTTCCAAAAGATTGTTCCGCCCAGCAGTCCCGCTAGGGCATGATGATACAATTCTCCGACTTACTGGTGTTCTGAATACTTCAACCGTTGTCGTTGTCATAACGGAATCATGGATTAGAGCATCGGTAGACCGAGGGTCTTCAGCTTTCTTTAGACCGTAGGAAATGGGCGAGCGGGAAGGATGGCCATCCTGAAATTCCTTACTCTCGAATAGTTTTATACGAAGTAGATAAATAAATGAACGAAACAATAAGTCTACGGAACGCTGTTTGAAAGGCAGAATTGAAGCTAAAATGTCTAAGGTATCCAAAGTAGAATAGCTAGGATTATGAGAAACCCCCAGACTACGCAAAAGTTGGCCTGTCCGGTCGAGACCGGGTCAAAGTTTTTTATTATTTTCATGTAACCCTGTTTTTCTGGGTTGAATACTAAAAACAAGGAACAAATGCCTAGTTAATCCAAACACCACTCTTTTCGTCACATACATTTCCAGACTAGAGGCCCCTTTCGGAAATCATTACATGTAACGTTCTTGCTGAGACTGTTTAGGAATGCGACAACTGAGCAAATTCAATTCATCTATTGTTGGGCCCCTCAAAAAGTAGTGCGCAATTTTTTGCGATTACACTTTTTCTATGTGTGTTTTGAGTGTATCTTCTTTACAAGTGTCAATAATCCTGCTTCCAATGCTTGAATTGGCTTAATTTATTTGCGCAGGCCTGTAACGATAGAGCGCAAATATATCAGTGTTGAGGATTGTAAGCGATGCGAAGCACAAGCGACTGAATACGATGATCATAAATTATGATGTGTGGATACCGAGAATATATAGAATTGGATCCGGCTAGCGAGACTTTCAAATCAGGGCTGGCAAAAGTGCGGGCCGGCCGGGGCCTAGAAGTTTCGAGAGGAGGGCCGGCCCTTGCCACCCCAGTTTCAAATAACATATAGTCTGTACAGTATACCTGGCGAGAAGCGGTGTTAGCTTAAAATGAGTGTACTTTTAAAGAAAAGGCTACCAATCCACCGATTTTCCTTCATTTTATATAACACCGCCCCTCTCCGGGATACGGCGCTTGAACTCTAGCTCTTGATATAGACTTTACCTGGAGCATAATTTGTAACTTCTCGAAGCCCAGAGTATTGATTCCCATATTACAGTACTCATATTTAGAAAGAACGTTAACCTACCGCATTGAATGTGTTCAAAGTGATATGTGAAGGGCGAATAAACTCTTCCGGCGGTGATTCTCGGCCTTTGAACAGCTCAATTGGAGACGGCGGAGTACGGGGACGAGTGACTGAAAGAGGAAAGGTATTCGTAGGTATATTACTGTAATAGACTACTGCCAATACTTTCACAGAGGGAGCATGGGAAAGTAATGGCCCCATGCTTGCCACGTCGACTAAATGTGATGATTCAGTAGCCGTGGATTAGGAGTCAAACATACAAGTATGAATTGGTATTTAGTAGCAGGGTTGGTAATGGGCCAGAACGTTGTCAAAATTACTCGGCCCGGTCCGTCACAGGTCAACATCTTTGGGCCCGGCCCGGATATTTAAATTCTTACCCCTGGGTGTTTGGAAGGTTAGTAGGGTCGCGAAATTTATGTCCCAAACCGGGTTGAACCCATTTTAAACTATGCCGTTGCTTGAAGGAATGTATTATCAGTTCCTTTCTTATATTTTAATTCACTCACCTATCTCAGTTCTTGGAATCTCTTCATAACTGGGATATCTACGCACGTTTGTAGAAAAGTCGTTAGGTCGGTTAGAAGAAGAAAATGCTAAAAACAGTATATATATATATATGTAAACTGTACGGTAAACACTCATGTTGATAAGGTAGGATGCTTTAGATGAAATGGTCTTTAGCATTTACTATAGTCTATCTCAAGACCTAGGTTTCCATCGCGGTGACACGAGCGGGGAGCAGTGTTATATAAAAATAATGTAAAATCGGTCGGCGTGGTACATTCATTTTTATAACACATCGCGCCGCTCGTGATACCAGCTGGAAACCTAGGTGCTGAGATGGACTATATAAAGCTTATAGACAACAAAAAGTTCTTACACGATCAGGCACGATTCTATAATTACATTTTCTCATTTTGAAAGTATTTTGGGAGCTTTCGCATTCGGTCGCCGGATAGTTCCTATTGCTCCAGTAACTTACTTGACTGTGGAGGTAGCTCCTCGTAGCTCGGGATCCTTCTGGACCAAGCATTCGTAGAGTCGGGAACCCTCGAATAGTCTACAATAACAAAAGTTATCTGTTTAGTAATTTAATAGTATAAAAAATTAAAGAAACAGATTATTTTAACAAATAGTATTACTCTCTTCAAACAATGTTAGATAAAATTAAATTGACCTAGTTTGATTGTAATTAGCTTAAACCTACTCTGGTTGAGGCTTTCATGACTCGTTGATGGTTGTATTCTCGGGTAAGGACTGTGGCTTCCATTAGTTATTTGTCTGCTTCCACCGGGAGATTCCACAGTTGGACCGGATGGTAATGACCAATCCGATGCTGAAACCATGATTTAGAAAGGGTAATTTTGTATTTAACGAGGGTCTTTTGCAAAATGTTGCCTTCAAATAACTTCTGAATTGCCCACGCCTCTCGAACGGAGACAGTGGGATTAAAGGACTGTGCTCCCATTTTGCTCTGTCTCTTTTCCTTAGGGCGCGGAGAGCCGTGTGCCCAGTTTTCAATTTCCAAAGGCCCATTTTGCAACCGCGCATTGAGTAAACCGGGGCCGTGGAGTATAAGTTTTTAAGCAGAATATGTTTGTCTAGTACTATTCACCGGGAATTCATAAATAAGAATTGGTCATTTTATGTTTGCACAACATAACCTTGTTACATCGATTATATTTACTTTGAAGAGTCATGGTTCAAGAATTTCTTTCACAAAATATCTCGATCTTTTGCCGTAACTATTTAAAAAGGCTATAGTCGACGTATTAATCGCTTGTAGCTAAAGGTCTAAAAATTAGAATTAGAGCACAGGTTTGCTCTAATTACTCTAATAACATTGCAAGTTCGTACTGTAACCCCTTCCGCGAGTAGTCAGCCGACTATATATTTGAATCAGTATGCTTGTTATGGCAAGAAAACATGGTAGTTATAGTAAGTATTTTTACGCTGGAAAGTTTAGTAAAGTCTTAGATCTTTCCAAAACATCATTATCGGTACTATTTAAAGGACTGTTTCTATAATTTTAGCACAAATCCACCTACCGTACTGCTGTCTATGCAGCTGCTTTGCTCCAGCCTGTATTCCGGAGTTGACAATGTATCCAGAATGCGCCCCACTAGTGGTTATGGTTGTCTTCATATTGATCGTCATTTGGCCGGAGGGGCCATGACGCCGCATTCTGAACGGAATAGGTTACTGTAGAGAGTAGCCAGAAGAAGGAAGAGGCTTGGTGGAAGCAGAGTGTTAATAAAAATGGCTAGTGTAAAATGAAAAGGAACTGTTTATAAAATTTCAGTGAAAAAAGTAATGTTTTTGACAGTTCTGTGTTCTGGGTCGTATAAAGAAAGCTAAATTTTTTTCAATTTCGCAACGCTCCGGCACTAATACAGCCCTAGAAAACGTTGCGGTGGTGATTTCGGACAAGTCAGGATGGTAAAGTTTTATAAACATGTGACTGTTCCTAAGAATAAGCCTTTTTTCGTTATCAAATCAAATGAGGATATGTTGAAATTCTTTAACTAGGTAGTCAGTAATCCGTTTCATATCGAGAGAAGATGACTATTTGGAAATAACAATTCAGAAAAGGGAGTGTTGCCTAGGATCTTATTTTAGATGAAGAATAGTTATATAATATTTAAAATAGTTATGTTAACTATAGTCTGTTTTAAAACCTAGACTGCGAGCGCCGTTTGTAGTTAACGTGCCGCTATAACCGGCTTTATAAGGGAAAAAGCAATTTTGCTCGAATAAAATTGCACTTTTGAACCGGAGGCCAGTCATAGCGGCACATTAACTACAAACGGCGCTTGCAGTCTAGGTTTTAAAACAGACTATACATATGTATTTACCTTATTTTAAGATACAGCCAACTAACGAGTTACTTTTGATGAGTAAAGGGAAAAAAAGAAACGTGCATGTATCTATTAGCAGTGAGGATAAAGTTATCAATTATCTACAGGTAAGCAAACTATTTGTTAAGTTAACCCATTATAGAATATTTTTACCTATAATGTAGTCTATAATAAACAAAAGACAGCAGTGCGGGAGATACATAGGCTTCCGCAATTGCGTATTTGTCTTTTTCTGGACATAATACAAATAAAACTAGTACAATAATATTTTTCCACAACAAGCAAAAAATTGCGCATTGAACCATATAATGGAAGTTTAATTTTGGCAAATAACAAGCGTTTTTTGAAACCTTAAACAAAACCGCTCTCTGCCGTATTTTTCTTGTTATGGACTATAGTAACAAATATATAGACAATTACTAGGAAATTTCTTCGAAGTTTACAAATTACTGAATTTGTAATTAGCGATATTGTTTACAAAGAAATGTATAACTATAATATTGCTAGCCTATTACAATAGTGTTATTTTCAGGACAGACCCGTGCACATCAGCAGAACTAACATCTACCGCTATCACCCTTCACAGGTGCAAGCCACTATCTTCATTATTGTCATCATGTTATTTGTAATTTTCTTTGTATTGTTTTATTTTTATAAAAGTAACAACTAGATGTGCTTTGTTATATCTTATGTATCTTACCAATTACCCAATATACTTGTCTATTAGCAGAATCGTAATTACACAAAATAACCCTTTATTCATATTATAAAAAAACTTCTTGCTTTACTATATTGTTTAATTCTAATAAACTGTATATTCTAGAAAATTTCTAGTTTCTTTTTTGGGGAGTCTTTCGACGTTAAAGATCAAAGTTCGGCACTCATACACATCCGTCAAATAAGCTTCAGCACCAAACAGACATGTTTTGGTCTACGGCATTATACAATTTCACTCCAAGACTAAAGTAAAACAAAAATTAGTATTAAGAGCTAACGGAGCGGTGGTTTGTCTGTTAGAGATCGGGTGTTGATTGGGCAATAAATCTAAACTGTTACACAAAATGACGTAATCCTCCAAACCTCACAATATACATTTATTTTTATTTTCTCTTTGTAGACTTAAGCGGTTAGTATTTATTTTAGAATTATTTAGAATGCTAGATTTGTGAAGAGTTGAATTTTTAAATGAGAAATATTGCAGAGAAAACGATCACTCTAACGTAATTAGTTGTATTTTAAGTGAAAAAATGCCCAATTCTGATCATTTTTCTAAATATGCAGGGCCATATTTTCTTATTAGTTCTTTTCGAGTGGACACTCCTAGCATCCATACAAATGCTTGCTTTTTATTGTTTAAACTTATGTTCCAATCGACCAAAAACATTTTTATTGTATTTCTGTAGCAGTTCTTTTTACTAACCATAAGATTAAAAATACAGTACACTTCTTTTGAATTTGATTTTTTATCAACCTTGAAAAAATTCACCATACATCAGTTTGTTTTGCAGTTACCTTATAAAGATTGTGTACAATACTAATATAAATGTAATAATAACAATATTCTAAAGTTTAGAAGCATTTCTTTTTTAGAGTTTTGAACTATGGCCTCGGAAGTAAAATATGCCCACCAGCAGGCAACAAAATGAGTGCGCTTGCCTGCAGGTGCGCGAAGTGCCCAGTTTGGCCACCCAGTGAAAAGCCACACATAATGACTTTTGACTTTTCTATTACTCTGTATCTGGAGTGTAACTCGTTGTACTTTTTAAGTAATTAAGATAATTAGATATAGGGTCCCGCAAGCAAGTAGATATTTTCTTCCTGTGCAGCCAAATGTCAGACTAGTGTGTTCTTGTTGAGCAGCTGGTATATTTAATTCAAGGGTGGGCAGAGCCCGGCATCTGGCCAACTTAGAGTCGAGAACAATTGAATTTTGAAAGGCGCCTTCTCTAGTCTCAGACTGGTTGAATGCTAGTTTTATTCTCAAATACCAATCTCAATATTCTTCAGAAACATAGCTTTGGTTCCTAATAATAACATAAGAATCCTAACGCTTTTAGTGAAATCTAAATAGCTTCTAATCCTAACGTAAACTAAACACGAATAAATAGTCAATATTGAAACTGCATTTGAAACATCTAATATAAACATGCCGTTTCAGACTAAATTACTTTAAAACGCTGTAAATAACTTTCTTTTTGATATGAGCTGAAAAAATTGAGTTCGAATTCTAAAGTAAACAGAGTCATTGAACTAAGATTTCAATTTTTGGAGGTAACCTACACGAAATGGTCATTTGCTTGGTTTTTAAAGGTGCTGCAGTTATCTATTGTTTGTCTAGCTAAGGGAAGTTTGTGAAGTAGCTCATTACTTTTGCTGCTCTCATAAGGATTGTCACTGCTCTATATTATCCTCTTTTCTATTGTAACTTCTTTTTCAAAGCTCCTTTTCATAACTTTTGTTTCACTTGATTGCATTCAAATAGCCAACAATGCGGCTGAAAGCTTTTGCCAATGTTCAACATGATCACAAATTTGTGCCCCTTATTCACAAGACTATAAGTTATTTTCTTTCTTTAATCCACACGTTACTCTGGACATTTTGGCTCCCACTGGTTGAACCCAAACTCGATGAATATAAAATAAGCAGTTGCCCGTAAACTATTAATCATAATTTAATGTATGTACGCTTGAGAGCTAAAAGCTAACTACTGACTATGCGCTAATTATGTATGGACCCACTATATTTAAAGGTAAACTGATTACAAAAAACCTTATTTATGTATAACAAAACTATGATGCTTTAAAATAACTACAAATATTTTTCTAAATCATTAATCACAAATAATGTGCTGTTTCGTTTATTTCGTTTAGAGCACGATGGCTGCATAAACATTTTGACATATGACAAATTTCGCTATAATCAATTAAATAGCACTATAAAACAACTGTTGGCGTTTATTAGACTGCTCTTCTTTGCATTTAAGACTCTATTTTAGAACTCTATTTGCTTGCGAAAAGAAATAGGTTTAAGAGAAAGAAATCAGTTACTCTTCTGCTACTGAAGTGCAGATATACTTGCCGGTTTGCTAGTGTCCGCTTTCAAGCGCCTAATATCATTCTTCAGAGTCCTCCAACTCATTGCAATACTCTTTGTGAAGAGAAGATGAATAGAGTTAAATGGCCACAAACCTTTCACATTATCTCACTTAGACCCATTTTAGTATTATCAGACTTTGAAAATAAAAAGAAAAGCGCGAAAAACTATGGATATTATTCAAATACAAAGAAATGAGATGGTCAAAGAGTATTTAGACCACTTTAATAGTATATATAATAAAATGAAGAATGAGCTTTTCACCTTGTATTTCACGGTGTCCCAAAATAACAGTTCTGGAACACCGTGAAATATAAGTCATTCATATATTTGCAGTTTTCTGAACTTTATTTCGGAACAGGACAAACCATCTGGGTATGCGGCATTGGGTAGATTCAAGTTAAAATTGGACCAATTATTAGTTTTGTACACCCTCTATACAAAATAAATGGTATCTGTTATGCCAGATTAAGTATTGGGATAGACTCTGCGGGCCAAGTATAAGCCTACTTGCAGCCCTTTAAATAATACATAACACATTAACTTTTCGGCACTCAATCGCTCGAAGTAGTCAACATCTGGTGTTCAATGAGAACCACACCTGCTGCCGGAATTACTCACATCCATTGCAAATAGTTCACTAACCCTTCTCAAAGACCTTCTCTAGGAAAAACATTAGAGACCCCATTTTGCATAATCAAATTTTTTAGTTATGTGCATGTTATGCAGACTGCTATTCACCAGTTCTACTACTTTTAAATATTTTGGGCAGCGAGTAGTACGAACCAGGTTCATTTTTTATATGTAATCTAACTACGTTCCATTTTTTATGGAGTACCTCCTATAATGCAACATTAACTGTTTAAGGTTGAACGTAATCATGTGAGAAAGACGGAATATATTAGTTTGGAATAATCATTGCTCATATTTATTAAGTTTGGTAGAAAACCCAAGCACACAGTCCTAAGAAATAGTCATAATCCGAGTTTAGCCTGATTTCACAGCGTTTTTGGGCTAAAAATTCTGTTCTTTCTGGAGATGCTTAAATTCTAAACGTTTCTTCTAATTAGAATATGCGAGCGAAGTTGGCATTGGCTTCACTGCGCCTGATATATGAATCAAAGAGTATAAAATTCTCACGGGACTTGCACTGGCTTTAAGCTTGAAACGCGCTGATTTTCAGCATAGATTACGCACAACAAAGACGCGCCTAGAGGGCAGACCACCCACCGAGTTTGAGTTAGTCCACCCATCATTTGAGGTTGAATAAGCTCATGATGCTCCCTCCATAAGAGATCATATACACAAATCCAGTTACTTCTATTTCATAGAAGTCGAATAATTTCTTCGCTGACTCCATGTGTTTAACCTAAACGTGTACTCGTACTGGTTTAAGTTGATCATTCTGGTTTTGCAACATCATTTTAGTTTGGCGCTTTTGTTTCTTGCAACATGCGTGTTGAAATGTTAGGCTTCAAGTGGGTTCGCGTGTATTTATGAATTCGCCAGCCACGTTACTCATATTGGAATAGACCCCTAGGGCATTACCATGTACAAACAAACTAATACTTTGCCTCAATTTTTGAGCAAACTTCGGAAGTTTAGAACTGAGAAAAGACTTTTTAACTTCTAACAATAGGGTATGTAAAGATTGTCTTAGTTTGTATGTAGAGTATGCTTAGATGAGTACTCATGCAATAGCTAATGGTTAAATGAAGCACATTGTTCTTCTTGTTATTCTCTTCCTTGTTACTCAATAGTTGTTCACTTATTATTTTCACCTTATATTTTATGTCTTTTACTAACAACCCATTGCCAAGTATAATTAGTCCACCACTCAACTAGTTTCTCCACTCACTATGGTCAGCTTAACCTTTTCTAAATTTTTCTTAATCTCGTGGCTTATTTTACTTTCAACGGGAATTTTATGAAAGAAAGCTTAAATGTTTGAGCTTGCTCTCTAGAATGGTTGCATGAACAGGATTGTTTTGAATTCTTCTCTTCTAAGCCGAACGAAACCACCTTGAGAAAGCAGTGTCATATTGGGCTACTTTAGTATTTACGGGAGCTAGAAACAGCATGTAGAATACTGAGTATTATGAAGAAAGTGTTCATTTATGTTAGCTCACTCTATTTTTGTTTAGGTTACTGTGAAGGTTAGATTAAAAGGGTGTCTAATGCACTACTGTAATTCAATTGAGAATAGAACTGGACAAAACTATCTGCGCCATGTCTAGGCACTCCTAGTTGAAGAGTGCGAACTGGGATAGCAGCTTCAGGTGATGAATTGGTTTTCCGGACTGGACGCTGCCCAATACTCCACTTTAAAAGAGAAACCACACTGGTACACTTTTGGTCTATTTATTAAAGTATAAAATATATTACTTCGGCATATTTGTTGATTCAAATGTTTTACAGTATTTATATTTATGACGAGCTACTAGGATGTTCTAAATTAACTAAATATTGTTTTATTTACCACATTTTTCAAGCTCTTCTTTTACAAGTAAATTGTCAATTAGACCTGATTTTCGACCAATTTTGTTTGCAAATCATAGTGCGCAACATTCTACTCCTACTCACTAATTTGTAGCTAATCTTTGCCCAATTTTATAATTAGTCCATGTAGTAACAAACGTGGCCAACTATTCGCAAACAAATAAATAAACATAAGTTTAAGCTCAAAACGAGAAAAAACTCAGACCTCATAAAGAATCAGTTTGTTTATGTTTAATTTAACATTATAAAGAGTCTTATGTGCTAATAATAGATCTTAGCTGCTCTCAAATAACTATCATGAGCTGATATTGAAAAACTGATTTTATCCCCCTGAAGTTCCGGGGAGGGGGGGGGGGCGCCAAAGCGCTGCTTTACACAAACGACGGCTCTCATAGATCAGCCAATCATCACTCATTTCTCTAATTTTAAATTTAAGTATTTACCTTATAGTGTTCTTAAACCTAGATTTTGTTGATTAGCAGTGATTCTTTTAATATTATGTTATTTGTAGTTTTTGTTGTAAGATCTTGGAAGAATATCGATTAAATGAATGACTTGTGGTGTGTATAGTTGATATGTTGTTGTGACAAAATCAATTTGAAAGAGCCGCTCTCTTGATTTACCATGCTTCTTTAAAATAATAATTATATTATTTCAAGTTTGCAAATCAATTATCTCTTTTTTAAAGAAAGTTGCTCCGTATTCACTAATTGTTTATTAGTTTTTAAACTTATTAACAGTAATGTTTATAGTTTATTTTATAATAAGTTATTTTAGAAATGTGTAGATGACGTTATTATCGTGGTTAGTTTTAGTGGGCTCGTTATGCCCATTACGGGCATCCGACTTGATTCCCCTTCACATTGGCGGAACATTCCCCATGGAAGCTGCTTCAGGAGGATGGGCAGGGGGACCTGTGAGTTTTTCCCGTTCTTTCCATTGACAAACTAATTATATTATTTACATTCTTTAAATGTTCTTGTATTCTTTGCAAAAATATGGGTGACGATTTTTAAATAGTAACAAAAGCTGAAATACTTATATTTTATGAAAGTTTGGATAACTTTTGAAATACAAAATGCTTCACTATATATAAGTTTTTTGCAAGAATCTTGAATGTTTTATGGAAATTCTTATCTGTACCCACAAATTAAACTACTGAAATTGTTTAATTAGGCGTGTTTACCGGCTGTACAAATGGCCTTAGAAGACGTTAACCGACGGAGAGATGTCTTACCCGGTTATGTTCTACATATGAAGACTAGCAATTCTAAGGTAAGTAACTTGTCTATCTGAAGAATACATTATAACTATAATATATTTATTAATACAATCATTCAGTGCCAACCCGGCTTAGCCACACAGCAACTCTATGAATTTTTGTATACGCCACCCACGAAGATAATGTTACTTTCTGGTTGCAGCCCTGTGACAACTGTTATTGCAGAATCGGCACCAGTCTGGAAACTAGTTGTGGTTTGTTTTAGTGTGTTTTAATCAATTTGAAAGAATCCTATTATATATGTTCTTACTCGAACACGACTGTTCGTTCAGCAGTATCATTATAATGTTCAGTCATCTTTTCAAAACTGATTCTGGACAAATATTTTCAGAGAATAGCCGTTCAAACTGGGCAGAGGACATAACATTAGACATGCAGATTATAATCCCAATGCTTTTCGGCACTTATGAAATTAGAGTGAAAAGTTCAATTTTTTCGAACCATTCTATTTTCCAAGTATTCGCAATACTTATTACTAGTCTTCGCTAGAGAAAATCGAAATGCAAAGAATTTTACTGTCGCAAAAAGTTGGTTTTGGGTTAGAATATTTATAAAATGAATATATTATAGAGAAAGTTAGTGAATTTTAGTTATCGTATGGTGCAAGTTCTCCGGCTTTGTCTAATCGTGATCGGTTCCCTACTCTCTTCCGCACTCATCCATCCGCCAATATGCAGAATCCCACGAGGTTTTCAATCATTTTTTCTATTTTCACACTTATTCTTTTTCCTTGCTGGCAGCTCATTTCTCTTTCAATTGGACAAGAGGGTATTTATAATATTATAAAGAAAGTCACAAGAGAATAGAATATTAAGAATGATAATATAGATTTGTTAAGAGGGACAATCCATTGATGAAATATAAATATTTCATACAACTATATCGGTTACTAGAGATGGGCATTTTGGCCTGGATCCTATCCAGCCCAGCCCAGCCCTAGCTTCTGAAAAACAAGCCCAACCTAGCGCGACTCTAATAAACCAAGCAAAACCTGCACCCAGCCCAGCTGACTTAGCTCACTTTGCCCAGCTCAGCTGCCCATCTCTATCGGTTACTCTAACGAATGTACTATTTGTGCTACCCTAAACTCTTAAATTGAAACCTAACTGGATGAGAAATGCATTTCAGGATAAAACTATTTCAAAAGTTCAAATGGAAAAAGGTGACAATATTGCAGTCGGTGGAAGAAGTATTCACGTCAACTGCTAAAGATCTTGAAGTAAGTTGCCAAAAGAATGGCAGTATCCTGATTATTGGTTAACTCAATATTCGGTTGAATTTGTTATTAAAGTTAGTTATTAATTTCCTGTAATCGCAAATATCACAGAATAACTGTAGATTACGTCGCCCACGCTTTCGGCCATTCATTCCGGAATTTTCTAAGCAAAGATGGCTCCTTCCTTACATTCAATCTTGGGGGCACGAAACATTGAATAAATAAGCTGCTGGTTTCCCAAGCCTTCTGCAGCTACGGGAGTCGAACCCACAGCTTCAGATCCTCACGGATTCAGAGTTCGCTGCTCTAACCACTAGGCTAAAGCACCCGCTTGTTGAATTTGTTGGTTTTTTAGAATTCAAATTGTTTCTAACTGGATCATTCATTTCTCACTCTCAAACTAACTTTATTTCTAATTTCTGATTAACCTATTCATTTAGGAACAATGTCGTCAAGCGGGTATTAGGGTAGAGAGACAGACTTTCTACGGGGATCCAACAGATTCAATAAAGACGTTAGTCAGACAAGATGCTCGTATTATTGTAGGACTATATTATGTAACTGAAGCAAGAAGAGTGCTGTGTCAGGTGAGCTTCTATTCTATTCTTCCATTCTAATAGTCTGTAGTTACATTTCATTTGAGGCAATGAATTTCTAGCGTTGCGGATGTGACGTAGCAATAAATTTAACTTGTGTGGGCTCAGCATAGATATCCATATAGATAGCGACAAGCAAATATATCATGAGTATTCTCCTGGGAGGTGTGCGACACCAAATTTAACAAGAACCAACGGGACAGCCTTATAATATTATCGCGTACAATAGAAGCTCATTTTGCGATGTAAGAAAAGCCAAGTTGGTCTGAAGAAATTGAACAAGGAAGGGGTTTGACACAGGGTTTAACCAGTTGATTTAACGGGGAAGTGTTGACAAGTTTTAGAGATATATTTAAAAGGGTTAAATGAATAAATGTCAATAATATATCTAAAAAGTAAAGATCTTATTGACCACACTAACGACCATAAACATGAAATGCTGAAATGAACTTAATTATGTTTAACGTAGATAAAACTAGTTATTAAGGCCTACAAGCACGGTGTTTTTGGTCGTAAATATGTTTGGTTTTTGATTGGTTGGTATGCAGATACATGGTACATTCCACCCCCAGATGAACATCTAAACTGTACAGCCGAAGAGGTTAGCTAGAGAACAGACTAATAAAACGAACTTAATTGAATAATTTACAAAAAAATAAAAAAAATAACAATAATTATATTTTATTTTAGATGGCTAAGGCAGCTATGCATCATTTTACCACAGAAAGTATAATGTTATCAAGAGACGAGAACCCCGCTGTATCGGGCATGACAGGAGCAGAATTCCAAATGAGACTAAACGAGGTAAGCATCCAGTTTCATCTGCTACTAACTATTGTTTTAGGTATTGGAAACTGATCCGGCTGAAACCGGCGGATATCCAGAAGCACCACTCGCTTACGATGCTGTTTGGTAGGTGGAAATAAAACCCGAATCCCTGTTTTTGAAGAAATGAAAAGTTAATGTTAGGAAATACTAATTGTAGATAATCTAACGTGGATATTATACAATATAATTATTATATACAAGACAAATCCGTTCATTTAAAAGTACTATTATAGGGCATTGGCTCTGGCATTGAACTGTACCAACAACCATCTACCCAAAGGGGTTAAATTAGAACAGTTCAGTTATGACGACAACATAATCTATCCTATTCTCTTTGACTGTGTTAAAAACACACATTTTAGAGGAGTATCGGTAGGTTTTTGAGTAATTAAAAGCAACTATACTTCCTTTCAACCAAGTGCTGGGAATTTGACGGGCCGGCCGGGCCGGCCCGTTTCTCACATACAAAAAAATTCAAAAAGTCGTGCAGCGCAGAGACATTTTTTGATTTAGATTAATATTTTGATAATAGTATTCATAAACATAAATAGGTAAAGATTTTTGCACTCTTTATTGTTAGTGCCGAAAATTGCACTAAAAACTAACTTTTTTGAAAATATCTTCTAAAAAGTGTGAAATAGACTAGGGCCGGGGCCGACATCGTGGGAAATCGACCCCTGCCGAAAATTTTAGAAACGGGTCGGGCCGGGCCGGCCTTTTCCCTGCCCTTCTTTCAATTCATTAATATTACTATATTTAGGGTCGTGTGATGTTCTCAGACTCTGGAGATAGAATAGCTAGAACTCAGATAGAACAAATGCAATCTAGTAGGAATACATAATTAATAAATTATATAATAATAATAATAATTTAGCTATGAAATACAAAGTAGTTGGTTATTATGATACAACAACTCATTCTCTCGATTGGCAAGGCGGCGAGGAATGGCCCGGTAAAGGGGCGCCGCCAGATTCCACAATTATTAAAGAGTCTATCATGACAGTTGCTAACGAGGTATTTGTCTTATTTACCTGTATTTTGAAAATAAGCTAATTTAGATTTATTATGCTGCTTCGTTATTATCACTATTAGGTATCGGATGTTCTGTATTTATTTTTGTTTTTGTTCGTCGTTATTCTGGAAGGGCGTTAGTTAATTTTTAATATTATTTGAAAATAAATGACTATATTAAAATTATGTCATTCAGCAATAAGAAAATATATAATTAGAAAGATGTAGACTTTTAGGGTGATAATGCAATCACAAGCGCAATGTAACAATGTTATGGTAACTGGCTGTATATTGAGCTGTATTTCATTATTCTTTATGGGACTACCGTCAGAACATATTCCACTGCCAAAAGCAGGATTCTCATTCTTCTGTCATGTAAGCTTTAATTAAAGAAGGTTTAGGATAAAGTAAAACTGTTAGTATATACTGTCATTCAGAAGATTCTTTTTTTAAACCTAGTGCAGATAAAATGTATAGAAGAACTCATATATCTGTAAAGCAATTATAAACTGGTAATTACAAAAAAGATATATTATATTTAGATACGCATATCTCTGCTGATGTTCGGTTTTACTCTCGGCTATGGTTCAATGTTCGCAAAAGTTTGGATTGTTCATCGCATGGGAGCTTCGGAAAATCAGCAACTTGCAAATAGACAAAAAGATGAAGTAAGTACAGTCTGAGAAAAATGAAAGTTTAATTTTCTAATAACTTTATGAATAGGACATTCTTGCATTCTCATGAATAACGTTATATTTTACGTTTGCTAGGTTAATTCTAACGCTTCGATAACTACGATGCTCGTGGCTTTGTTGAACATTTATTTGATTATATAGATAGTTATATCGCAAATATTTATTTAAACTTCTTTAAATAACGCTTTCTTCTTTCATCACTAACTAAATATTACAGTACAAACCATTGCTGAGTACATATTCGGAAAAGGTGAGGTGTATGAGATTATCCCACTAGCCTGCGGTCTGCATAGAAGATTATCAATTCCTTTCTAGACCCATTGTAACCGGGATCCCTATATATTTATATTATTTGTTACATCTGGTTAATCAATTACCCAGTTAGAATCCAACAACAATGCATATTAATGTAGTTGCCCTGCTTTGCCTGCACCCTTGGCTTACATTCTTAACTTCCAAACTTTCGCAATAACCTAAACATTTAAAGTTTACGGACAGAATTTTATTTTTTTGATATTCGACTGTGAATTAATGAGCTGTCCATAAACTATAAAACGTTAAATTTAACGTAATCATGAAAAAACTAAAGAAAAACGCAACTCCAGACGTTATTAGTTAGAAATATAGCTAGTTAGTATGAGAATGAACTAAAAGTTATTAATAAAGAGTTAGCAGTTAGATTTAATCCTAAAGTATTGCTTTATGCGCGTAACTGTCTACAGGATGATGGCTCCCCATGGGAAAGTATTCGTACTCTCATATCTACAATGGTCGGCCGACCGAGCACCATAAGAAAGGGATCAACACGGCATTCATACGGGTCGTTGTTAGCCAAGAGGAACCATATATTGAACCAGGTTCATTATTCCTCACACATCTTTACTTAGTAGTTGGTTGTCATTCTTTTACTTTACTTAATTTTATTTAATATTTTATTTAGTGACAACCAACTGCTAGTTTGTCGTGTACATGCGTGCCGTTTCTGCCGTGGCACCGCATTTAATTTGCTGCTCCTTCTAAAACAGTGCCTATTCACAAACAACCTCTCTTGCTTTAGTTTAGCTGCTTACCACTAATTTTGTCTTCTTTTGCCGTTTGCTTCCCTATGTCCACTTTCAGGTCTACTTATATATAATATTAGTTTATAAGTTTTATTATTATTATATTTAATTGACACTGCTTTATTAAGCATATAAAAGTTTGAGTAATATTGAGCAATATAGATAGTCTCTGAGATATATGAATATTTCCGGCATGGATAGGCCAAGCATGTACGTTTCTTTTATTTAGTTAATACTTCCGAGTGTATGCAATCCTAATTCAGTTCCCACTTGCCTATTCTACAATGCACGTTTTCTTTAGCATACCTAGCAACAAATGCATTACCAACTTCACCTTTCATTTCACAGCAAAATAATGAATTTCAGCCGATTAAAGCGTCGAAGTTCTACTGGATAACTGCTGCATTGTTCGCAATAGATGTTCTTATAATCTGTGTTTGGGTTACTTTTGATCCTTTGCAGAGAAAAGAACTACGTTCCGAACTACAGGTAACTACAATATTACAAAATGAATCATGTATATTATTGTATAGGATCCACCCGTAGGCACCATTGAGGATATTAAACTGTTGCCGGTTTTGGAATTATGTCAGAGTAATCATCAAGAAATATGGACAGGTGTGATAGATTATATTTTTGAATTATAAACGGCTGTACGCCTTCAGAAAAGTTTTTCACATTTTACAAACGATTCTAAACTATATTTCAACTTAAATGTGATTGTTATAGGCTTGATACTAGGCTACAAGTCCTTACTACTCGTATTTGGCTTCTTCATTGCATATGAGTCGCGAAATCTAAAACTACGCTACGTGAACGATTCGAGGAAAATAATTTTGGCCATATACAATGTAGTTGTGCTAGCTATTGTAACTGGACCAATTGCAACTTTGCTAATTCGAGATCAAGCAAACGCTAATTTTATTTTTGTGTCTGGAACAGGTATGTATAGTTTTCTCATTCAGTATTGTTATGAATGAGTTTTTTCTGTTCTGTTTTCAGTTCTGATATGTTCGTATATGTCATTAGGGCTCATTTTTATTCCTAAAATA
This sequence comes from Phasmarhabditis papillosa, assembly GCA_034691345.1. NCBI lineage: Eukaryota > Metazoa > Nematoda > Chromadorea > Rhabditida > Rhabditidae > Pellioditis > Pellioditis papillosa. The sequence continues at coordinate 13,728 of JAQGAV010000035.1, read as the reverse complement.
CAACATGTTTATACAGTACCACCGTCCGCAGATGAGGTAATCACAATTCGAAGACTTTATTTACTGTCCATTTCAGCTACACACAAATGGTAATGGGTTAACACGAGGTTTATCACGGGATGACCAAAAACGATACGATCAATTAAAAACAGAAAATGATCACCTGCAAACACAGATTGATGAGGTTGTCAATTTCCAAAAAATGGACTTTTTACTTAACATTACAGAGAGAGAAACGAATTCGCCAATGTAAAGAAAGACTAGAAAAGTTGTGGAATCGAAAGAATCCAAACGAAATACCTTCGTTGACAACCACAATTAATTCCTCGAGCAAAGTTAATACACATAGCGTTTCTGGTTCGAATGGTAAGTTAATAAAGAACAAGACATTTAAATTAGACAGTATTAATGTCTGTATGAAAAAAATCATAATTTGACTAACTAGGATGATTCTGGCCAAGAAATCCCAAATAGAACTAGGGAAGGGTGGCTGTGCACGGGGACTGTTATTGTTACACCTCTGTATAAATTTGCCTGTAATTTATAAGTGTTGTTGTTTAGTTGCCGAGGATACACCTACTCACACAAATCCCACTACGCTCACTACCACAGCACTTATAGAACTGCAACCGGCAAATGAATTTACGGGTTAGTTTATATGGAGATGTATAATGAGCGAGTTTCATAGTATAGAATAGAGTTTGCCATTTTGACCCGGTTCACACAAGCACGGGCTTTCGCAAAAATGGTTTTCGGGCTTTGGGCCAAATTTATTCTCATATTTCGATCTGGGGCTGGTTTTTTCAGACCGAGCTTTCCAAATCTTATACATATCATTTTTATGAAGTGAGCAAAAACTATAAGTATTTCTCCGTTCGCATAACTAAAATAATAAGTTACAATTCTTGGTCCCTTTTAACATAATTCGCCTCTCATGACTTAAATCAGCTGATTGACTGTTTATTTTTGAGCACATGTGTATTCTATATGGGTGTCCGTCTGCCTTGTTCTTGTGTTTTCGATTTTGGCCCATCCGTGTCACGTGCCCACCCCCCTTAGTGTGCGGCCTAAATTCGATGGGCCACAGTGACAAAAAACGGTTGTTGTCCCACTCGAGTCTACAATCACAAGTCAAAGTACAGGCGCTAACAAGTTTCAATTTAGAATGTTTATTTGAAGCTAAAACAGATTGTGAAAGAATTCTAGTATTTTCACTGTGGGTGGTCAAAGTTCATATTATTCTTATAGACTAAATAAAACATACTAAAAGTAACTGTTTCTAATATTAGATGTCACCCATATATATGAAAAGACTTTTTAAAGCGATAAACTGGACCACCGCAATGACTGAACATTAATAATGAATTATATATAGAAAAAGTAATCATTAATATTAAAATTTAGGTCAATATAAAGAAATCCAACCAGATCACTCTTCTTCGTCCTCTGACGAGATTCTACTGTGATGATTCTTTCTACAATTTGTACTTTTTATTCACATTCTGTATAAGTTTATACTTGAGTTTAGTTTGAGGACAGCTATTTATTTCATTACCTTTGTATAATGAAAATGAATTTTGAACTTGAAAATAATCGCTGTCAATGTGTGTCATAAAATAATAGATTTCTTTAGAAATATTAATCTTATAAGCTATTATTACCTTAAACTCCTTAAACTGCCTATATAATTGAAATCTCAGTGGTCTTGACATTGCACCATGTTCCTCTAGTATTCTGCATAGGAATTACTTGTTGCTTTGCTTTTGTTTTTATTTAAATAAGAAATGTATTTGCATATTGTGTTGTTTAAAGTTTGGTTGGTTAAAAAAACTGGCAAACTTCATGTGCATTCAAAGAAAACTCTTGTTTATTGGGGCAAATATCGCGTTGGCAGGAAAATCGAACGTTTCTTTTTTGTTTGCTGCTTGCTTTTTCTGTTTATATGCGTTGGAGAGACACTGAGAGGGCTGTAGGCTCAATCAATTTTCACGTCATCACCAAATTTATATCTTTATTATTTTAAACATAAAAGTATGTGCTTACCTTCTAACGGAATGTGGTTGAACTTCTATTAGAACCTGTTAAATATGCTCTAAATGGGCGATAAACTAGTTCTTGAACATCCAATTCTCATTAATTTCGCGATTTGGGCGTGGTAGACAGGTGATGAAGGGTGTATTCCTATGAACTAAGAACACCCAAGATGATTACTAGCTAATATATATAATATAAAAGTCTAAATCTAATTAGGAATAATAATGTTGCTAGTGGTCAGAGTTAGGTCGGCAGTGGTGATAGCCGTTGTCTATATGCAGCAACCAGCTAACCACACTGCCACCTAACTACAGACCTAACTTTATTCTAGGCAGGAGTCTACTCACCTATGAATATAGAATTAGTTTTACCTCTAAAAACAATTTGGTTACTTCTTTAGAAGGGGCTTATTTTCAATGTTAATAGCAAAAAACTAAAGAATTTATTCCGATGAAACAACATTGTTATAACTTCTGGCGCAATTGTTCTGCCCGCGTGTATTTAAAATCAGCTGATTAATCATTGTTTCGCTGACCTATTCCACACACTTAGGACCCAATCAAAGGAAAGAAATAACGAAAACAAAAATATTTTGGGCATTGAGTTATGAAAAAAGAACGGCAAACTAACACTATAGTTGAACATTAGGCTAGGTTACTTGGTGGAATTAAGAGCCGAGTCTTATTTGGAATATAAGAATATACATTGTTTTATTTCGCAATATGTACCTAGTAAAGAGTTATGAAAAGTCCAAGAAGACAGCAGCTATGCGAGCTGGCCAACCTAGGCGGCCACTAAAGAGAAACACTGAGGGCGTGGTCGATGAAAAAAACATGTAAACAAGAAAATATAAAGCATTATGCATTAAACAGAAATAGGCTAACATTTCGCCATAACTGGAGCAAGTCACATGATTAATAATATCGATAGTTTTTTAAATACTTGAGTTGAAAATAATATATATTCTAAACATTAGAAATAGCATTTATTATTGTTAACTATCTCATTTAAGAATCTTATTCTTTTTAATGGGTTATGAGGCCTCTTTGGAAGTAGCCTTTTATGAAGTGAATCTATTTTTGTCGGCTAAACGTAGTACCCTCCGAAGATGTTGCCCTAAGACCCGTTTAAATCAACTAACCTTTTAGTTTTAGGAATAATACAAGTTTAGAGAGTAACCGGTGCATCAGGAACGGGAATAGGTATAAACGAAGCGCGGTGGAACGAGGGAACGCGCGTGTTTTCTATCAGCTGATCATCCAGTAGAGGCTGGCTAGAGTCCTTGCTAAACACCGTGCACACGCAAGAGAACCCAGAGCAACCGCTGCCTTCGCAGCAAATAGGTGCATTTTCAACACATGAAACAGTGAAAATGTGCCTTTTACCGCGAGGCCAACGTCGCAGTTGACAGGTTTGTTGTTTAAACAACTATCTCTCATATTAATTTTCTACTGATGGGTCCTTCTTCTGCTGAGCAAAGCGGTTTGCGGGGGTTTTCTTAGAATGACTTCTCGATTTCACTTTGAAAGATCAGCAGATTAATGTGGGCAACATATCTTTGTGACTCATGTCCCAGACAAAAACAGTTTTACTGTAAACGGAATGGTCAGTAACGTGGCAACCCCCATTCATGAAGCTGCAAAAATTATGAAACTGTTGCAAAGGGCTGCAAATGAATAGTTATGATAACTATTGTGGAATATATAGTTGATATCTAGAAGGTAATATTCTTCAATTGGTTAGCTGTAGACTGATGCCTAAGTGGAATACCGACCTGTACATATGTAGTCTCTGAGGGGCGGGGCATACTACATTTGCATATATTTGGATTACGGTAATAATGATGGAGTACATCTCCAGCTACCAAACTATCATTAGTTGTAGTTCAACAAAACGTGGGCAAAAATGGGCCATCAGAAACCAAGCGAAGCTTCAAAACATTTGTGCCATATTATTTTCACAAGTTTTGATATAGCATAAATGCTAATAACAGTCAACGTCGGGTACAAAAGGCGCTTGATATATGGTTTTTACCATACACAGCGTAGTAATACAACGCTGCTCTCATTCTGTAATAGATGCAAATATATTTCCACTGGAAGGAGAGAATGCTTCCATGAAAAAATTTGCTGACGAACCATTGCCTGAATCTTACTATTTATATAGGGATACACATACCTTTAAAACAAAACTTGTCACCATCGTACTGAAGGCACAGTTATCTGGTACATGTCTATTAAACGTGATTATTACTATAATTAACTGTTTCACACAGTTAGTTACAATTTATTTTGTTTGTAAAAATAAAATTCCCATTTGTGTCATGTTCGGTGTCATATTGTCTGGTTCCACCATGGTATTAATGTCTTTTCCACCTATTAATTACAACTGTAATGCATATATATGTGCTGAATATGACTGCATAGAAAAACACACATTTAACCTAGATTCCGCTATATTTGGAAATTGGAAATGTTGCCTACTTTTATTGTAGGTTTTATAGTCAGCGACAAGAGTAATGATGGAGTGTAATAAATTCAACGCTTGTCTGAGCCCCTTTTGCGAGCACCGCGCCAGCATCTGGCGGCTACTCTCCGCTCAATATTGTACTTTGCAAGTACGTATGTGCGTGCACATTGCCTGCAGGTGCGGTGTTAAAAATCCTAAAAATACGCAAGTAACACTCCATTATTACTCTCCGTGCTGACTATAGCTGAATTTCTCCAACATCGTCCACTTACTTAAAAAGAACTAGTGTACGAATTAAGTATGCTAGTTTTTCAAAAATATATGGTAAGTAGGTCCACCCGTATATAAAGGTTCATGAATTATTGATTAATGCAAAAATAGGTAGTCAATCATGCTTAACCCAGTTGCATATAGTGTACTTGGAGTAATACAGTGCCATGTTTGAAGTACATCACACCGTCATGGATTAGGCTAATTAGATACAATTTTTGTATCATTCATCGTCATGCAAACAATAACGAAATGTGTTCTGATTCTAATTTGGTCACAAAAACAATAAAGGCAACTTTTCTAATTTAAAGAGACGGTAACAAGGTAATGCGGAATTGGTATAATTCAATTTTCTTTCAAAAATATTATGTTGTGTAATTAAAATATTTAAATGGATTAAATACACTACGGTTAATTCAATTCTGAAATCAATTTTGTGAAATTTTGATTCTGTCACTGTATTTGGGTAGCAGGCACATTTTCGTCCTTGGCTATGCTATCGTAACAAAACATATTGAATAAGTTTATTTTATTTGAAAGAACAGAAAATTTGTAGTAAAACTGTTTTTAGTTGACAGAAAAATAATGATTTTGAACCTTATTACGCTCCTTTAAATAAAGTAGGCGCCGTCGCACAAAACTTATTAAAAGTTAAGTTATAACTTTACAAAGCTACACTAACCCGAGCCAAAAAGAACCAAAATGTATGGGAGCGCGCATCTTTGGACCCAAATTTTTTTTGGACCAAAACGTATGTTAATAATTTTGTTTAGCGTCAAAGTCTTTTCCTGGCTGAGAATTGATAAACTTTATGTGGTACACAAATTTGTGTCCAATGGAAAATATTGTATTGAGGAAGGTAGAACACTGCAAGTTCTCGCGTGGAACAACAATTACTTCTTATAACTTTCCTTAAAAGCATTAAATATTAAAGTCTTAAACAGTCTACATACTGGTCGAGTTCCGCAATAAACTACATATTAATCCAGGCCTTCTTTAATATAAAGAATACAACTACTACATATTATTATTGTTACTTTAAATCGAAATCATCCTGCAACTGAACTATATATTTTCTTTGGTGTTGAACATGCTCATAAATTACAAATATGTTAGTAAACTATATCAAAGAGAGAATTGAATACGCAACACAAAAGTTTATATTGCACACTAGAAATATAAACAAATAAGAGTGCGCAGTTTAGATTCATTTAGCTAAGCATTTACACTCCGCTGACTATTACAACATGGTTTCTATCCTTTTTCGGCTAATATTACTTATTCCAATTGTTACATCTATCCGAACGTTACAGTATGACGTCATTTTGAAGTTAAAACGTGCTCTAGAACCAGAGGTAGTCTAATTAAGTAAAAATCATTTAGCTTTCTTCTGAAAGAATTGGTTAATTTTTCATAGAGGCTTGAATAATGCTTTTCTAGTAAGTTGACACTAGCAGGTGAAATTGATTTTCATAAGATTATAAGTATAATATTTTTCAATAGAAGTTATTATACATTGTTGCTTTAGTTAGCTTCCTATACTCAGTTGGATGGTATTGTTAATGTAACATTCATAACTCTAAAAGACAGATCAGATGTAGTACTTAGAGCCTGGAGAATGGACTTTAGAGCGGTTCAACTTTTTTGTGAAGGAGGTATCGTTACATTTATTGAATCGTATAGTATTCATAAAGAATCGAATAATAAAACATTATCAAAACAAAAACATGTTCATTTACTTTTTTAGAATATCTGAGTTGTGTAAATCATTTAAAGAAATTGAAATGCTTTGAAGAAAATAAGTTAAATTGGTTAATTTTCAGATGAAATACAAGTATCTGATATACAACACAAGAAATATGTTGATGATATTGTAGTGTTTCAATTAGATCAAAATATAACAAAAGGACAAAATTGTAGAATACAGGTTGGTTTAGAGGATGGTTTACTCTGAATTATAAAACTTGTAAATTTTAATTTAGATTCGCTATGTTGCTCCTATGACCGACCAGTACGGAGTCTATCGGTCTTTCTTCCCATCTAAATTTGTTACGGAACATAAGATTATAAGTATAGCAACCCATAATGAACCATCTCTAGCACGATTGTGGGTTCCATGTATAGACAGTCTCGACTCACTTGCCACATGGAATTTGAAGGTACTCCATCCAGCTAATACTCGAATGATTGGATTCAACATCGTACATAGCAAGTAGGTATTTGTTAAATATATCAAAGAGACTCAGTGTTTTTATATAAATATATGAACACCTTTGTATGTTTAGGCTTGACAATGATACCAGAATATCTCTACTAAGTTCTGCGAGAGATATGCAGTCAGCAAGGATAGCATTTGCAATTTTTGATGAAAAACATTATAAAAGTAACGCTGTTAAAACGTTCACAAATCAAACTGTAAGTTGGTTTTTTGTAATCTACAGAAATTTTGTTATTAAGCTCAGATTCTGGACTCCCCGTAATCTTACATTAAAAGTTCAAGTTAGACAACTGTTGAACTTGTCTTCCGACTATTTTAATCATCTAAATAAACTGTTTCAATTGCCATTGGAGTGCAAAACGATTGGTAATATTATATTTTCTTTTTTATAAATAGTTTATTTATTTAGAAATAATAACAGTACAAACAAAACTGAACACAGCCTCTGGCTGTCTTATTCTTCTGGATCACAAAAGAAATACTACGATTCATGACCTGCGAGTATCTCTCGCAAAATTATGGCTAGGGTCAATGGTGATGTATCCAGATACTGCAAATGCATGGTTCCCGCATTCATTAGCAGAATATCTGTCAGCATCCTATGGAAAGACTTTTGTAACATACATATTTGTTAAAAAGTAAAGCTAAAATTTAGAATACAAACTTATATCTACTGAATAATACCATTCATAACCATCTTATTCTGGAAGAGCCACTTATACCAAAGATTCCTGACACTTGGAATTCTTTGCTTCTTTATCCGAACAAAGTAATTCGTTTACTCATTTTAATATGATTAAATTAATTTAGGGCGCAATGACTATTGCACAGATTGCAGGAATTATGGGTGACACAATATTCCGCGAAGCTCTAAAAGTATGTAAACTACAGCAAGAGTATATTCTAAAGTAATTTAGGGATTTGTGGCTCGTTTTAATTCTGCCTTTGTTACGGACAACAAACTCTTCTATTTCCTACGAGATTACACCTTACGTAAAGACCGCCCAGCATGTTATCGAGCCTTCCTGGGCACACATACAGATTTTGTGAGAAACAATGTCAGAATACTTATATTGTTGACAAGCATTCTTTTAGATTGGGTTTCCGGTTTTGTCAGTTGAAATTCTAAACGATACAACTGTCATCACACAAAGGAACTTCGCTCCCGAAAGTACATTGGATCCCAGATAGTTAGTTTAATTTTGAATTTTTTTTTTTTGAACATATTCTTATACGCTTGGAAAGTCACAAAATGTGCCCAGTTCAGTCGCATATGGTCGTTTGTATCTCAATGGAGCGTGCCGGTACACATGATGTTTAACGGATCTGATAATGATATGAAATGGCTACATCATGGTATAAACCGCCCGAACCTGTAGATAAATAATTATTGTAGACGAAGAAACCCTAATACTTGAGGATTTTAATGAAGATATTTTGGTTGATCCTCATACAAAAGGACTTTTCCTTGTTGAGTATGTTAATCAAACCTTGTTAAAGACGCTTTTTGATAAATACAAGGTAAGTGAATTACTGGAGTTTTGTCAGACTAATAGCTTCTAGGATTGCAATCTGTTCCATCGATATTGCCTCGAACCATCGATTAATCGAGAATTTTGCTCAAACCATTATATGAAACATTGTAAATTGGATGAGAAGGGAACGCAACTGCTCTTTCTTGGGACAAAGCATAAATGGGATGATCTTTAAGGAATAGAGTATATGGATAACAATGTATTTACATTTGTATTATTGTATAAGTATTAATTTTGTATAAATAACTGAAGACTCATATAAACTTTTATAAATCAAATATAGTTAACCATTAACAAAATAAGTGATTATGATTTGCAAAACCGCCTGCTAAAATAAAAACCCGCACATCTGAAAGTGGCAAAAATAGCAAAAAAAATGTATAAACGGGATAATATCACAGATAAAAAAGAATCAATATAGCCGTAAAGAGATAAAACTAATTAATTAGCGAAAAATAGGTTCTAAATTCTCGAGAACTCAGCATCTGGTTTATACTTTCTAAATGACTAGCCTCCTCAAAGTGTTTCATTTTTCGAATGGTGAAACTGAGCGTCACTAATTGAGCAATTCGTCTGAAAACAGTAGTGCACGTGATTTCTGCTATCCAAGCCTACCTTTCTCGTAGATATTTGTAAGATTCTTTTTCAGTGTTAACTAATAATCCTAGAAATCTAATATCTCTTAAAACTACGTCACGGTGCCGTCTCAATCGATGTATATTTCTAAAAATAAATATATGTATAGCCATGAACATATTTTCATTATTCATTTAATTAGTGTACTCACTGAGTTTTGCATACTTTTCCACAGCGGGATAGTGCTGTATGCCACCTTAGCTGAGGTGAACTTCTAGACAAAATAAATGATAGCATATTGGTTAAGGAGAGGGGCAAGGATTCTGGATATTTCCAACTAACATCTCGCCTAAAGTAATAAACTAAGATTCGCCAAGAACTTATAACACACCTTCCAGATAGAAACAGAACGACAGCAGGTAACTTATCAAAATTAAAGTTGTAAGGCAAGTCGTTTCTATTAGCATCAATACTGAAGTGTTCAAAATCATTAGAAAAAAGTAATTTTGAGTTAATGGGAAGAATACAAAAAGTATAACTTACGTATAGAATTTTATGAAATCCGGCGAATTGGAGAAATATCTATTAATTTGATGATAAACATGTATTGCCGTAGCGGATGGAGCGTGCCAGCGCCCACCAGTAAAGAAGACGACTTCATCCGATGTGCTTTTCTAAAAGGTGTGTTTATATTTTTTATTATTTTAACTTTTGGTTGATTTTATTTACTTGTTCGTCTATTAATTTAGACAAATCAACATAGTGTTTAATTTGGTTTCAACAAGTTATTCTTTTGTATATAAAGGGTCACATGCAATAACTACTCACCTCGTTTTCGACAATGTGAATAAAACTAGTCCGATTTGTTTTTATCAATTGTTGATGCTGATTCGTTTCTCGCATTATCCCGTCTGTGATTGATTTTGCATTTGAGAACCTCAAAACAAAATTAATTAGTATTCAATGATAAATAATAATAAACCTAGAAGTTAGGTGATCATCGTTGGACTTGGCTGATTGTACGGGAATTGAATGATAGTCTTGTATGAACTTTTGAAGATTTGCTCTAAATATCCTTTATTTAAAACTAAGTTGTTGGATTACCTAGAGAATTTGGAGGTCATTGGTGAAATTATTTCTCTACCAACATCTATGATGAATACTGATGGTTCCTATAATTCAAATTAATGATAATATATATTTAATTTATTTAAATACCTTTTCACTGATCTTGCCCCACTTGCTAACAATATAATTATAGCTATTAGTATCCAGAACAACAAACTTTAATGAGCTATTTTTCTAAAAAAAGGAGAAGATAAAAACGGTTGTAAATGGTAGCTTACTGAACATCCAAATCCACGAATAGTATTGTTTACAGAATCTATGTTGTCATATTGATGTGCAACCTATAAGACACAATTACTAAGATGTAAATGTTATTGCCTACATCTGTGTTATAATTCATGAAGTTCATAAGTTTGCTTCTCATACATCCATCTTGCCTATTTCTTTGCTCTCTTGCACGATTGATGTTTTCTAAATAAGATATATTTTAAATTATTTAAACGTAGTTTTAGTAAACTTCTTATATGTATATATGTTTAGTACTGTACCTAAAATAACTTGCTCCGTTGACATTTCTTTATTTCCTAACGTATCGTAGATAGTGCAACAGCCATGAACAAGTTGATCAGCTAAATATATCAGTTAATATTTGTATCTTTGACTTATTAAAGTTACCTGTAGTATCATTTTTCCTACTTTTACATTCTAATGTTAGTGGAATGTGTTCATCAACCCAGAGACTTCGACGTTTCTTCTCTGATTCTACCTTAACTTAATATTCATTTCAAAGCAAAACTAAAACTTGTCTACCTCAATATCTCCTTCCCATTTATATTTGGTGCTAGAAGCACAAGCAATATTCCAGTCAATACTTGACATAAGTGAACGACAACATGAAACAATCTGAACGCCGATTTGACTTAGACTCATTTATGTAACCAACCTCGTCGACGGTTCTATTCTCCTCACAACCTTGATTATCACTAGCATAAGTATTGTCATTGTTATTTGTAACTTTGTTTATAGAGTTTGTGGATGTAATGTTATTACATTGCCAGTATTCCTCAGACACCTATTAACATATTACTTTATCTATATTGAAATCATACCTGTTGAAACACGTTGACAACACTGTCACTGGAGTAAATTGCTTTTATTTTGTCGGATAATACAATGACTGCCGTATTGTTTAATATATTTGCAAACTGATCAGTGAATAAATTTTCGTTCCTATCTGAAACATTGTTAAACATTACAATTAGATATAAATTAGTTCTGTTGTCAGACAAGATTAAAACAAAACGATAGTTGTTAGTTGTGTTATGTGATAGTGTAGCTTTGATCACTGACAACCTACTTCTATGTATCCAAGTTAAAGAAGAATTGATGTAATCTTTTCTAACCCATTCTACAATCTTATATGCAACTCGTGACATTGCGGGATAAAATACTGGATCTGCTGAAAAAAATATTTTCTATTGAATAAGTTTTGTTACAAACCATTGTGCTTTAACATAACGAGGTCGCCTTCGTATCGAAGTTGCAGCAACCGAGCCAGAGAGAGTCTTGTGGTAAATACAAGCTTATATGAATAGTCTCCTTAAAGGTTTTATTATTTCATGATAAAAAAACAGTTTACTTGATTTGCCATTACTAAGTAGCATTCCAGCAGCAGCATAAGCTCTGTATCCTTCGGGAGTTTGCATATTCTATAATGGAATCTATTGAAGACTATTTTGCTATACTACTTACTTTGAAGGGAAAATAAGCAACTACGGTTTTTTCATACTTAGCCATCAAATGTGTAATTTCTTCAAGCGAACCCACAGCTACTATAGGATTCATAACCCCTCGCAACCATCTAAATAATATTAATAGAGTAAAAACTGTTGAGAATTTGAACCTATATAAATGATCAATAGAGTGTTCACCGTCGTAAGCTAGAGACACTGTGTTTGAATATGCCGCAATTATTGGAAATTTCGTTATTTTATATGTAGACTTACAAACACTACCAACAGGCCAACAGTTAATAGCAATGAATTTGATCTGCAAAGATGTTTTATGTACTTTTAAGTAGACTTAAGAAACTAACCGATTGCTTATTCGAAAACATTCGAGCGTTTACTTCAAAAATCCTTTTCATAAAAGCGGATTCTGTGCTCCATTGTGCGTAGTACATGACAATTAATAAATCAGTAGTTTTTAAGGCACTTAAGTGTTGTATTTATAGCTGTATTAATCTTGTTGTCTTACTATTCGGGTCTCATATTTCCATGATAATAGTCCACAAGATACTTTGAAGATCCATTGGAAAAGAATGGACGCGCTGCTTTTGCTTGAACTATCTTGGGCTGCGAATATGCATCTCTGAAATAAAGAAAGTTCCTGATATTGTTGTCATAATACCTGATGAAGTTAAACAGATTTCCTCCACAAAGAAACAATGCAACGAGAAGTAATATTCGTGCCATAATACTAGGTTTTAACAACCATGCGAGAATGTCTATTAGGTTTGACAGTAAACTAGATCCTATAAAATAACTGTTTCAATGTTTGAAGAAAAAAACATAAAAAAGATAATTAAAAACGTATTTTAACTATTGTTACTATCTAAAATATATTTTAACGAGACAAATTAAAAACACTAATTTTTTCCACAACTATAAACTTTATGTGCATTTTACATAATTATATATTGAAGCACAAAAGATAACAGTTGCACATGGCCACTGTGTGACGTGTATTTTACAGATGAAACGTTCGTGCACTATATACAACTGTGCACAAATAATAGCTAACTTATAAAACAGTTTGAGTTCTGATGAATTAATTTATATTTTATATAGCTAAAAAGTTGTTTTGACGACATTTAAAGTATTGTACAATTATAATGAACATACAAATGAGAAAACAATATTAAAACAAAAGCTTACCTGTAAGAGGTGATGAAAGTTCTGTAGTTTCTGCTCCACTAGTTTCCTTAAACAAAGTCAATAAGTTAAGATTAATATTGCAATATTTATGTTGTAAAGCATGAATATATAATTCTGGATTTACCAAAGACTCGGAATCACTGCTTGACAAACTAGATGAAGTACGAACGGGATTGGATACAGACTGAAAGTTAGCAATAGTTGTGTTTGGATTAATATGTTACTTTGTGGGATATTAAGTCAGCTTGGGACGCGGTAACTTCTTCTTCTTCTTGAAAGACCACCTTAATATTTAATTGCATTAATCTTTACAAGAGAGTTTGATTACCTCAATACAACCGTCCACAATTCCTTCTTCAACTACGTCATTGGCTAAAGCATCCGCAAAACTATGAATATCTGTTGACTGTTCGCTATCTAAACATTTACTGTTTAAAAAATGCCGTCATTTAAACAAACTTTCTTCCAATTCAGTGTTTGAGTTCATTCCACATTTCTCGGAAAATATGTATTTTATCTGGCCAGAAATATTCTTCTAACTAAAAACAATTTGTCAAATTGTTCAAATCTAAGACAAAATGAGTAAGAAATGGGTGCCGCGGTGTTGTAAATGACCCTCCCC